>OX345643.1:0-285000 GCA_947044365.1 Petrosia ficiformis
CTTGCTTAAGGCTAATTTATAGAGCCTTCATTCTTTCTTATTGCCAAGAACAAGGGAACAAGGGTAAGGATCAGCTGTTTGCATGTGTACTTTGTTATAATTTACATGTATTATTATACTGCTTAACTGTGTGCATATAGTTCCTATTAAAGCCCAGCCATCCCCACTTAACCATGGACGGACAACTTGGTATTCATATATACATAAATGTGTGAACTGTGTGCATTCCCGTTGTGTTTGCATATAGTTCCTATTGAAGCCCAGCCATTGCCACGTAACCTTGTGTCCTGTTATATGTGTAGTTTGTAATAATCATCTGGATGTGATTGATGTCACATGCAATAATAATTCTTATTCATTCATTTATTTGACGTTCCTCTATCTATCTATCTATCTATCTATCTATCTATCTCTCTATCTAGCTGTCTATCTATCAGTCTTGCTTAAGGATAATTTATAGAGCCTTCATTCTTTCTTATTGCCAAGAACAAGGGAACAAGGGTAAGGATCAGCTGTTTGCATGTGTACTTTGTTATAATTTACATGTATTATTATACTGCTTAACTGTGTGCATATAGTTCCTATTAAAGCCCAGCCATCCCCACTTAACCATGGACGGACAACTTGGTATTCATATATACATAAATGTGTGAACTGTGTGCATTCCCGTTGTGTTTGCATATAGTTCCTATTGAAGCCCAGCCATTGCCACGTAACCTTGTGTCCTGTTATATGTGTAGTTTGTAATAATCATCTGGATGTGATTGATGTCACATGCAATAATAATTCTTATTCATTCATTTATTTGACGTTCCTCTATCTATCTATCTATCTATCTATCTATCTATCTCTCTATCTAGCTGTCTATCTATCAGTCTTGCTTAAGGATAATTTATAGAGCCTTCATTCTTTCTTATTGCCAAGAACAAGGGAACAAGGGTAAGGATCAGCTGTTTGCATGTGTACTTTGTTATAATTTACATGTATTATTATACTGCTTAACTGTGTGCATATAGTTCCTATTAAAGCCCAGCCATCCCCACTTAACCATGGACGGACAACTTGGTATTCATATATACATAAATGTGTGAACTGTGTGCATTCCCGTTGTGTTTGCATATAGTTCCTATTGAAGCCCAGCCATTGCCACGTAACCTTGTGTCCTGTTATATGTGTAGTTTGTAATAATCATCTGGATGTGATTGATGTCACATGCAATAATAATTCTTATTCATTCATTTATTTGACGTTCCTCTATCTATCTATCTATCTATCTATCTATCTATCTCTCTATCTAGCTGTCTATCTATCAGTCTTGCTTAAGGATAATTTATAGAGCCTTCATTCTTTCTTATTGCCAAGAACAAGGGAACAAGGGTAAGGATCAGCTGTTTGCATGTGTACTTTGTTATAATTTACATGTATTATTATACTGCTTAACTGTGTGCATATAGTTCCTATTAAAGCCCAGCCATCCCCACTTAACCATGGACGGACAACTTGGTATTCATATATACATAAATGTGTGAACTGTGTGCATTCCCGTTGTGTTTGCATATAGTTCCTATTGAAGCCCAGCCATTGCCACGTAACCTTGTGTCCTGTTATATGTGTAGTTTGTAATAATCATCTGGATGTGATTGATGTCACATGCAATAATAATTCTTATTCATTCATTTATTTGACGTTCCTCTATCTATCTATCTATCTATCTATCTATCTATCTCTCTATCTAGCTGTCTATCTATCAGTCTTGCTTAAGGATAATTTATAGAGCCTTCATTCTTTCTTATTGCCAAGAACAAGGGAACAAGGGTAAGGATCAGCTGTTTGCATGTGTACTTTGTTATAATTTACATGTATTATTATACTGCTTAACTGTGTGCATATAGTTCCTATTAAAGCCCAGCCATCCCCACTTAACCATGGACGGACAACTTGGTATTCATATATACATAAATGTGTGAACTGTGTGCATTCCCGTTGTGTTTGCATATAGTTCCTATTGAAGCCCAGCCATTGCCACGTAACCTTGTGTCCTGTTATATGTGTAGTTTGTAATAATCATCTGGATGTGATTGATGTCACATGCAATAATAATTCTTATTCATTCATTTATTTGACGTTCCTCTATCTATCTATCTATCTATCTATCTATCTATCTCTCTATCTAGCTGTCTATCTATCAGTCTTGCTTAAGGATAATTTATAGAGCCTTCATTCTTTCTTATTGCCAAGAACAAGGGAACAAGGGTAAGGATCAGCTGTTTGCATGTGTACTTTGTTATAATTTACATGTATTATTATACTGCTTAACTGTGTGCATATAGTTCCTATTAAAGCCCAGCCATCCCCACTTAACCATGGACGGACAACTTGGTATTCATATATACATAAATGTGTGAACTGTGTGCATTCCCGTTGTGTTTGCATATAGTTCCTATTGAAGCCCAGCCATTGCCACGTAACCTTGTGTCCTGTTATATGTGTAGTTTGTAATAATCATCTGGATGTGATTGATGTCACATGCAATAATAATTCTTATTCATTCATTTATTTGACGTTCCTCTATCTATCTATCTATCTATCTATCTATCTATCTCTCTATCTAGCTGTCTATCTATCAGTCTTGCTTAAGGATAATTTATAGAGCCTTCATTCTTTCTTATTGCCAAGAACAAGGGAACAAGGGTAAGGATCAGCTGTTTGCATGTGTACTTTGTTATAATTTACATGTATTATTATACTGCTTAACTGTGTGCATATAGTTCCTATTAAAGCCCAGCCATCCCCACTTAACCATGGACGGACAACTTGGTATTCATATATACATAAATGTGTGAACTGTGTGCATTCCCGTTGTGTTTGCATATAGTTCCTATTGAAGCCCAGCCATTGCCACGTAACCTTGTGTCCTGTTATATGTGTAGTTTGTAATAATCATCTGGATGTGATTGATGTCACATGCAATAATAATTCTTATTCATTCATTTATTTGACGTTCCTCTATCTATCTATCTATCTATCTATCTATCTATCTCTCTATCTAGCTGTCTATCTATCAGTCTTGCTTAAGGATAATTTATAGAGCCTTCATTCTTTCTTATTGCCAAGAACAAGGGAACAAGGGTAAGGATCAGCTGTTTGCATGTGTACTTTGTTATAATTTACATGTATTATTATACTGCTTAACTGTGTGCATATAGTTCCTATTAAAGCCCAGCCATCCCCACTTAACCATGGACGGACAACTTGGTATTCATATATACATAAATGTGTGAACTGTGTGCATTCCCGTTGTGTTTGCATATAGTTCCTATTGAAGCCCAGCCATTGCCACGTAACCTTGTGTCCTGTTATATGTGTAGTTTGTAATAATCATCTGGATGTGATTGATGTCACATGCAATAATAATTCTTATTCATTCATTTATTTGACGTTCCTCTATCTATCTATCTATCTATCTATCTATCTATCTCTCTATCTAGCTGTCTATCTATCAGTCTTGCTTAAGGATAATTTATAGAGCCTTCATTCTTTCTTATTGCCAAGAACAAGGGAACAAGGGTAAGGATCAGCTGTTTGCATGTGTACTTTGTTATAATTTACATGTATTATTATACTGCTTAACTGTGTGCATATAGTTCCTATTAAAGCCCAGCCATCCCCACTTAACCATGGACGGACAACTTGGTATTCATATATACATAAATGTGTGAACTGTGTGCATTCCCGTTGTGTTTGCATATAGTTCCTATTGAAGCCCAGCCATTGCCACGTAACCTTGTGTCCTGTTATATGTGTAGTTTGTAATAATCATCTGGATGTGATTGATGTCACATGCAATAATAATTCTTATTCATTCATTTATTTGACGTTCCTCTATCTATCTATCTATCTATCTATCTATCTATCTCTCTATCTAGCTGTCTATCTATCAGTCTTGCTTAAGGATAATTTATAGAGCCTTCATTCTTTCTTATTGCCAAGAACAAGGGAACAAGGGTAAGGATCAGCTGTTTGCATGTGTACTTTGTTATAATTTACATGTATTATTATACTGCTTAACTGTGTGCATATAGTTCCTATTAAAGCCCAGCCATCCCCACTTAACCATGGACGGACAACTTGGTATTCATATATACATAAATGTGTGAACTGTGTGCATTCCCGTTGTGTTTGCATATAGTTCCTATTGAAGCCCAGCCATTGCCACGTAACCTTGTGTCCTGTTATATGTGTAGTTTGTAATAATCATCTGGATGTGATTGATGTCACATGCAATAATAATTCTTATTCATTCATTTATTTGACGTTCTCTCTATCTATCTATCTATCTATCTATCTATCTATCTCTCTATCTAGCTGTCTATCTATCAGTCTTGCTTAAGGATAATGGAATTTATAGAGCCTTCATTCTTTCTTATTGCCAAGAACAAGGGAACAAGGGTAAGGATCAGCTGTTTGCATGTGTACTTTGTTATAATTTACATGTATTATTATACTGCTTAACTGTGTGCATATAGTTCCTATTAAAGCCCAGCCATCCCCACTTAACCATGGACGGACAACTTGGTATTCATATATACATAAATGTGTGAACTGTGTGCATTCCCGTTGTGTTTGCATATAGTTCCTATTGAAGCCCAGCCATTGCCACGTAACCTTGTGTCCTGTTATATGTGTAGTTTGTAATAATCATCTGGATGTGATTGATGTCACATGCAATAATAATTCTTATTCATTCATTTATTTGACGTTCCTCTATCTATCTATCTATCTATCTATCTATCTATCTCTCTATCTAGCTGTCTATCTATCAGTCTTGCTTAAGGATAATTTATAGAGCCTTCATTCTTTCTTATTGCCAAGAACAAGGGAACAAGGGTAAGGATCAGCTGTTTGCATGTGTACTTTGTTATAATTTACATGTATTATTATACTGCTTAACTGTGTGCATATAGTTCCTATTAAAGCCCAGCCATCCCCACTTAACCATGGACGGACAACTTGGTATTCATATATACATAAATGTGTGAACTGTGTGCATTCCCGTTGTGTTTGCATATAGTTCCTATTGAAGCCCAGCCATTGCCACGTAACCTTGTGTCCTGTTATATGTGTAGTTTGTAATAATCATCTGGATGTGATTGATGTCACATGCAATAATAATTCTTATTCATTCATTTATTTGACGTTCCTCTATCTATCTATCTATCTATCTATCTATCTATCTCTCTATCTAGCTGTCTATCTATCAGTCTTGCTTAAGGATAATTTATAGAGCCTTCATTCTTTCTTATTGCCAAGAACAAGGGAACAAGGGTAAGGATCAGCTGTTTGCATGTGTACTTTGTTATAATTTACATGTATTATTATACTGCTTAACTGTGTGCATATAGTTCCTATTAAAGCCCAGCCATCCCCACTTAACCATGGACGGACAACTTGGTATTCATATATACATAAATGTGTGAACTGTGTGCATTCCCGTTGTGTTTGCATATAGTTCCTATTGAAGCCCAGCCATTGCCACGTAACCTTGTGTCCTGTTATATGTGTAGTTTGTAATAATCATCTGGATGTGATTGATGTCACATGCAATAATAATTCTTATTCATTCATTTATTTGACGTTCCTCTATCTATCTATCTATCTATCTATCTATCTATCTCTCTATCTAGCTGTCTATCTATCAGTCTTGCTTAAGGATAATTTATAGAGCCTTCATTCTTTCTTATTGCCAAGAACAAGGGAACAAGGGTAAGGATCAGCTGTTTGCATGTGTACTTTGTTATAATTTACATGTATTATTATACTGCTTAACTGTGTGCATATAGTTCCTATTAAAGCCCAGCCATCCCCACTTAACCATGGACGGACAACTTGGTATTCATATATACATAAATGTGTGAACTGTGTGCATTCCCGTTGTGTTTGCATATAGTTCCTATTGAAGCCCAGCCATTGCCACGTAACCTTGTGTCCTGTTATATGTGTAGTTTGTAATAATCATCTGGATGTGATTGATGTCACATGCAATAATAATTCTTATTCATTCATTTATTTGACGTTCCTCTATCTATCTATCTATCTATCTATCTATCTATCTCTCTATCTAGCTGTCTATCTATCAGTCTTGCTTAAGGATAATTTATAGAGCCTTCATTCTTTCTTATTGCCAAGAACAAGGGAACAAGGGTAAGGATCAGCTGTTTGCATGTGTACTTTGTTATAATTTACATGTATTATTATACTGCTTAACTGTGTGCATATAGTTCCTATTAAAGCCCAGCCATCCCCACTTAACCATGGACGGACAACTTGGTATTCATATATACATAAATGTGTGAACTGTGTGCATTCCCGTTGTGTTTGCATATAGTTCCTATTGAAGCCCAGCCATTGCCACGTAACCTTGTGTCCTGTTATATGTGTAGTTTGTAATAATCATCTGGATGTGATTGATGTCACATGCAATAATAATTCTTATTCATTCATTTATTTGACGTTCCTCTATCTATCTATCTATCTATCTATCTATCTATCTCTCTATCTAGCTGTCTATCTATCAGTCTTGCTTAAGGATAATTTATAGAGCCTTCATTCTTTCTTATTGCCAAGAACAAGGGAACAAGGGTAAGGATCAGCTGTTTGCATGTGTACTTTGTTATAATTTACATGTATTATTATACTGCTTAACTGTGTGCATATAGTTCCTATTAAAGCCCAGCCATCCCCACTTAACCATGGACGGACAACTTGGTATTCATATATACATAAATGTGTGAACTGTGTGCATTCCCGTTGTGTTTGCATATAGTTCCTATTGAAGCCCAGCCATTGCCACGTAACCTTGTGTCCTGTTATATGTGTAGTTTGTAATAATCATCTGGATGTGATTGATGTCACATGCAATAATAATTCTTATTCATTCATTTATTTGACGTTCCTCTATCTATCTATCTATCTATCTATCTATCTATCTCTCTATCTAGCTGTCTATCTATCAGTCTTGCTTAAGGATAATTTATAGAGCCTTCATTCTTTCTTATTGCCAAGAACAAGGGAACAAGGGTAAGGATCAGCTGTTTGCATGTGTACTTTGTTATAATTTACATGTATTATTATACTGCTTAACTGTGTGCATATAGTTCCTATTAAAGCCCAGCCATCCCCACTTAACCATGGACGGACAACTTGGTATTCATATATACATAAATGTGTGAACTGTGTGCATTCCCGTTGTGTTTGCATATAGTTCCTATTGAAGCCCAGCCATTGCCACGTAACCTTGTGTCCTGTTATATGTGTAGTTTGTAATAATCATCTGGATGTGATTGATGTCACATGCAATAATAATTCTTATTCATTCATTTATTTGACGTTCCTCTATCTATCTATCTATCTATCTATCTATCTATCTATCTCTCTATCTAGCTGTCTATCTATCAGTCTTGCTTAAGGATAATGGAAGGTTTATAGAGCCTTCATTCTTTCTTATTGCCAAGAACAAGGGAACAAGGGTAAGGATCAGCTGTTTGCATGTGTACTTTGTTATAATTTACATGTATTATTATACTGCTTAACTGTGTGCATATAGTTCCTATTAAAGCCCAGCCATCCCCACTTAACCATGGACGGACAACTTGGTATTCATATATACATAAATGTGTGAACTGTGTGCATTCCCGTTGTGTTTGCATATAGTTCCTATTGAAGCCCAGCCATTGCCACGTAACCTTGTGTCCTGTTATATGTGTAGTTTGTAATAATCATCTGGATGTGATTGATGTCACATGCAATAATAATTCTTATTCATTCATTTATTTGACGTTCCTCTATCTATCTATCTATCTATCTATCTATCTATCTCTCTATCTAGCTGTCTATCTATCAGTCTTGCTTAAGGATAATTTATAGAGCCTTCATTCTTTCTTATTGCCAAGAACAAGGGAACAAGGGTAAGGATCAGCTGTTTGCATGTGTACTTTGTTATAATTTACATGTATTATTATACTGCTTAACTGTGTGCATATAGTTCCTATTAAAGCCCAGCCATCCCCACTTAACCATGGACGGACAACTTGGTATTCATATATACATAAATGTGTGAACTGTGTGCATTCCCGTTGTGTTTGCATATAGTTCCTATTGAAGCCCAGCCATTGCCACGTAACCTTGTGTCCTGTTATATGTGTAGTTTGTAATAATCATCTGGATGTGATTGATGTCACATGCAATAATAATTCTTATTCATTCATTTATTTGACGTTCCTCTATCTATCTATCTATCTATCTATCTATCTATCTCTCTATCTAGCTGTCTATCTATCAGTCTTGCTTAAGGATAATTTATAGAGCCTTCATTCTTTCTTATTGCCAAGAACAAGGGAACAAGGGTAAGGATCAGCTGTTTGCATGTGTACTTTGTTATAATTTACATGTATTATTATACTGCTTAACTGTGTGCATATAGTTCCTATTAAAGCCCAGCCATCCCCACTTAACCATGGACGGACAACTTGGTATTCATATATACATAAATGTGTGAACTGTGTGCATTCCCGTTGTGTTTGCATATAGTTCCTATTGAAGCCCAGCCATTGCCACGTAACCTTGTGTCCTGTTATATGTGTAGTTTGTAATAATCATCTGGATGTGATTGATGTCACATGCAATAATAATTCTTATTCATTCATTTATTTGACGTTCCTCTATCTATCTATCTATCTATCTATCTATCTATCTATCTCTCTATCTAGCTGTCTATCTATCAGTCTTGCTTAAGGATAATGGAAGGTTTATAGAGCCTTCATTCTTTCTTATTGCCAAGAACAAGGGAACAAGGGTAAGGATCAGCTGTTTGCATCTGTAGTTTGTAATAATTTACATGTATAATATGCTTCTTAACCCTTTAATTTCCATTGTGTTAACATATACATGTAACTCCTAGCTATTAAAGCCCAGCCATGTGATATATGCATACTTAGTTACTCCTGTACAACTTCATATTAATATATACATACCTGTGTGCATTGCTGTAGGTAATAGGATGCACCCGTTCCCACTTAAGCTTGTGTCCTGTTATATGTGTAGTTTGTAATAATCATCTGGATGTGATTGATGTCACATGCAGTAATAATTGTTATTCATTCATTCATTTGACGTTCCTCTCTCTCTTCTTTCCTTTTCTTCCTCTTCTTCTATCCATCTAACTCTCTATCTATCTATCTATCTATCTATCTATCTAGCTAGATCTATCTATCTCTTGATCTCGCCAAAGAGTGATGTTTTACAGACAAGTTTGTCGCTTAGAATGAGAGTAAGGATCAACTGTTTGCATCTGTAGTTTGTAATAATTTACATGTATAATATGCTTCTTAACCCTTTAATTTCCATTGTGTTAACATATACATGTAACTCCTAGCTATTAAAGCCCAGCCATGTGATATATGCATACTTAGTTACTCCTGTACAACTTCATATTAATATATACATACCTGTGTGCATTGCTGTAGGTAATAGGATGCACCCGTTCCCACTTAAGCTTGTGTCCTGTTATATGTGTAGTTTGTAATAATCATCTGGATGTGATTGATGTCACATGCAGTAATAATTCTTATTCATTCATTCATTTGACGTTCCTCTCTCTCTTCTTTCCTTTTCTTCCTCTTCTTCTATCCATCTAACTCTCTATCTATCTATCTATCTATCTATCTATCTAGCTAGATCTATCTATCTCTTGATCTCGCCAAAGAGTGATGTTTTACAGACAAGTTTGTCGCTTAGAATGAGAGTAAGGATCAACTGTTTGCATCTGTAGTTTGTAATAATTTACATGTATAATATGCTTCTTAACCCTTTAATTTCCATTGTGTTAACATATACATGTAACTCCTAGCTATTAAAGCCCAGCCATGTGATATATGCATACTTAGTTACTCCTGTACAACTTCATATTAATATATACATACCTGTGTGCATTGCTGTAGGTAATAGGATGCACCCGTTCCCACTTAAGCTTGTGTCCTGTTATATGTGTAGTTTGTAATAATCATCTGGATGTGATTGATGTCACATGCAGTAATAATTGTTATTCATTCATTCATTTGACGTTCCTCTCTCTCTTCTTTCCTTTTCTTCCTCTTCTTCTATCCATCTAACTCTCTATCTATCTATCTATCTATCTATCTATCTAGCTAGATCTATCTATCTCTTGATCTCGCCAAAGAGTGATGTTTTACAGACAAGTTTGTCGCTTAGAATGAGAGTAAGGATCAACTGTTTGCATCTGTAGTTTGTAATAATTTACATGTATAATATGCTTCTTAACCCTTTAATTTCCATTGTGTTAACATATACATGTAACTCCTAGCTATTAAAGCCCAGCCATGTGATATATGCATACTTAGTTACTCCTGTACAACTTCATATTAATATATACATACCTGTGTGCATTGCTGTAGGTAATAGGATGCACCCGTTCCCACTTAAGCTTGTGTCCTGTTATATGTGTAGTTTGTAATAATCATCTGGATGTGATTGATGTCACATGCAGTAATAATTCTTATTCATTCATTCATTTGACGTTCCTCTCTCTCTTCTTTCCTTTTCTTCCTCTTCTTCTATCCATCTAACTCTCTATCTATCTATCTATCTATCTATCTATCTAGCTAGATCTATCTATCTCTTGATCTCGCCAAAGAGTGATGTTTTACAGACAAGTTTGTCGCTTAGAATGAGAGTAAGGATCAACTGTTTGCATCTGTAGTTTGTAATAATTTACATGTATAATATGCTTCTTAACCCTTTAATTTCCATTGTGTTAACATATACATGTAACTCCTAGCTATTAAAGCCCAGCCATGTGATATATGCATACTTAGTTACTCCTGTACAACTTCATATTAATATATACATACCTGTGTGCATTGCTGTAGGTAATAGGATGCACCCGTTCCCACTTAAGCTTGTGTCCTGTTATATGTGTAGTTTGTAATAATCATCTGGATGTGATTGATGTCACATGCAGTAATAATTCTTATTCATTCATTCATTTGACGTTCCTCTCTCTCTTCTTTCCTTTTCTTCCTCTTCTTCTATCCATCTAACTCTCTATCTATCTATCTATCTATCTATCTATCTAGCTAGATCTATCTATCTCTTGATCTCGCCAAAGAGTGATGTTTTACAGACAAGTTTGTCGCTTAGAATGAGAGTAAGGATCAACTGTTTGCATCTGTAGTTTGTAATAATTTACATGTATAATATGCTTCTTAACCCTTTAATTTCCATTGTGTTAACATATACATGTAACTCCTAGCTATTAAAGCCCAGCCATGTGATATATGCATACTTAGTTACTCCTGTACAACTTCATATTAATATATACATACCTGTGTGCATTGCTGTAGGTAATAGGATGCACCCGTTCCCACTTAAGCTTGTGTCCTGTTATATGTGTAGTTTGTAATAATCATCTGGATGTGATTGATGTCACATGCAGTAATAATTGTTATTCATTCATTCATTTGACGTTCCTCTCTCTCTTCTTTCCTTTTCTTCCTCTTCTTCTATCCATCTAACTCTCTATCTATCTATCTATCTATCTATCTATCTAGCTAGATCTATCTATCTCTTGATCTCGCCAAAGAGTGATGTTTTACAGACAAGTTTGTCGCTTAGAATGAGAGTAAGGATCAACTGTTTGCATCTGTAGTTTGTAATAATTTACATGTATAATATGCTTCTTAACCCTTTAATTTCCATTGTGTTAACATATACATGTAACTCCTAGCTATTAAAGCCCAGCCATGTGATATATGCATACTTAGTTACTCCTGTACAACTTCATATTAATATATACATACCTGTGTGCATTGCTGTAGGTAATAGGATGCACCCGTTCCCACTTAAGCTTGTGTCCTGTTATATGTGTAGTTTGTAATAATCATCTGGATGTGATTGATGTCACATGCAGTAATAATTCTTATTCATTCATTCATTTGACGTTCCTCTCTCTCTTCTTTCCTTTTCTTCCTCTTCTTCTATCCATCTAACTCTCTATCTATCTATCTATCTATCTATCTATCTAGCTAGATCTATCTATCTCTTGATCTCGCCAAAGAGTGATGTTTTACAGACAAGTTTGTCGCTTAGAATGAGAGTAAGGATCAACTGTTTGCATCTGTAGTTTGTAATAATTTACATGTATAATATGCTTCTTAACCCTTTAATTTCCATTGTGTTAACATATACATGTAACTCCTAGCTATTAAAGCCCAGCCATGTGATATATGCATACTTAGTTACTCCTGTACAACTTCATATTAATATATACATACCTGTGTGCATTGCTGTAGGTAATAGGATGCACCCGTTCCCACTTAAGCTTGTGTCCTGTTATATGTGTAGTTTGTAATAATCATCTGGATGTGATTGATGTCACATGCAGTAATAATTGTTATTCATTCATTCATTTGACGTTCCTCTCTCTCTTCTTTCCTTTTCTTCCTCTTCTTCTATCCATCTAACTCTCTATCTATCTATCTATCTATCTATCTATCTAGCTAGATCTATCTATCTCTTGATCTCGCCAAAGAGTGATGTTTTACAGACAAGTTTGTCGCTTAGAATGAGAGTAAGGATCAACTGTTTGCATCTGTAGTTTGTAATAATTTACATGTATAATATGCTTCTTAACCCTTTAATTTCCATTGTGTTAACATATACATGTAACTCCTAGCTATTAAAGCCCAGCCATGTGATATATGCATACTTAGTTACTCCTGTACAACTTCATATTAATATATACATACCTGTGTGCATTGCTGTAGGTAATAGGATGCACCCGTTCCCACTTAAGCTTGTGTCCTGTTATATGTGTAGTTTGTAATAATCATCTGGATGTGATTGATGTCACATGCAGTAATAATTCTTATTCATTCATTCATTTGACGTTCCTCTCTCTCTTCTTTCCTTTTCTTCCTCTTCTTCTATCCATCTAACTCTCTATCTATCTATCTATCTATCTATCTATCTAGCTAGATCTATCTATCTCTTGATCTCGCCAAAGAGTGATGTTTTACAGACAAGTTTGTCGCTTAGAATGAGAGTAAGGATCAACTGTTTGCATCTGTAGTTTGTAATAATTTACATGTATAATATGCTTCTTAACCCTTTAATTTCCATTGTGTTAACATATACATGTAACTCCTAGCTATTAAAGCCCAGCCATGTGATATATGCATACTTAGTTACTCCTGTACAACTTCATATTAATATATACATACCTGTGTGCATTGCTGTAGGTAATAGGATGCACCCGTTCCCACTTAAGCTTGTGTCCTGTTATATGTGTAGTTTGTAATAATCATCTGGATGTGATTGATGTCACATGCAGTAATAATTGTTATTCATTCATTCATTTGACGTTCCTCTCTCTCTTCTTTCCTTTTCTTCCTCTTCTTCTATCCATCTAACTCTCTATCTATCTATCTATCTATCTATCTATCTAGCTAGATCTATCTATCTCTTGATCTCGCCAAAGAGTGATGTTTTACAGACAAGTTTGTCGCTTAGAATGAGAGTAAGGATCAACTGTTTGCATCTGTAGTTTGTAATAATTTACATGTATAATATGCTTCTTAACCCTTTAATTTCCATTGTGTTAACATATACATGTAACTCCTAGCTATTAAAGCCCAGCCATGTGATATATGCATACTTAGTTACTCCTGTACAACTTCATATTAATATATACATACCTGTGTGCATTGCTGTAGGTAATAGGATGCACCCGTTCCCACTTAAGCTTGTGTCCTGTTATATGTGTAGTTTGTAATAATCATCTGGATGTGATTGATGTCACATGCAGTAATAATTCTTATTCATTCATTCATTTGACGTTCCTCTCTCTCTTCTTTCCTTTTCTTCCTCTTCTTCTATCCATCTAACTCTCTATCTATCTATCTATCTATCTATCTATCTAGCTAGATCTATCTATCTCTTGATCTCGCCAAAGAGTGATGTTTTACAGACAAGTTTGTCGCTTAGAATGAGAGTAAGGATCAACTGTTTGCATCTGTAGTTTGTAATAATTTACATGTATAATATGCTTCTTAACCCTTTAATTTCCATTGTGTTAACATATACATGTAACTCCTAGCTATTAAAGCCCAGCCATGTGATATATACATACTTAGTTACTCCTGTACAACTTCATATTAATATATACATACCTGTGTGCATTGCTGTAGGTAATAGGATGCACCCGTTCCCACTTAAGCTTGTGTCCTGTTATATGTGTAGTTTGTAATAATCATCTGGATGTGATTGATGTCACATGCAGTAATAATTGTTATTCATTCATTCATTTGACGTTCCTCTCTCTCTTCTTTCCTTTTCTTCCTCTTCTTCTATCCATCTAACTCTCTATCTATCTATCTATCTATCTATCTAGCTAGATCTATCTATCTCTTGATCTCGCCAAAGAGTGATGTTTTACAGACAAGTTTGTCGCTTAGAATGAGAGTAAGGATCAACTGTTTGCATCTGTAGTTTGTAATAATTTACATGTATAATATGCTTCTTAACCCTTTAATTTCCATTGTGTTAACATATACATGTAACTCCTAGCTATTAAAGCCCAGCCATGTGATATATGCATACTTAGTTACTCCTGTACAACTTCATATTAATATATACATACCTGTGTGCATTGCTGTAGGTAATAGGATGCACCCGTTCCCACTTAAGCTTGTGTCCTGTTATATGTGTAGTTTGTAATAATCATCTGGATGTGATTGATGTCACATGCAGTAATAATTCTTATTCATTCATTCATTTGACGTTCCTCTCTCTCTTCTTTCCTTTTCTTCCTCTTCTTCTATCCATCTAACTCTCTATCTATCTATCTATCTATCTATCTATCTAGCTAGATCTATCTATCTCTTGATCTCGCCAAAGAGTGATGTTTTACAGACAAGTTTGTCGCTTAGAATGAGAGTAAGGATCAACTGTTTGCATCTGTAGTTTGTAATAATTTACATGTATAATATGCTTCTTAACCCTTTAATTTCCATTGTGTTAACATATACATGTAACTCCTAGCTATTAAAGCCCAGCCATGTGATATATGCATACTTAGTTACTCCTGTACAACTTCATATTAATATATACATACCTGTGTGCATTGCTGTAGGTAATAGGATGCACCCGTTCCCACTTAAGCTTGTGTCCTGTTATATGTGTAGTTTGTAATAATCATCTGGATGTGATTGATGTCACATGCAGTAATAATTGTTATTCATTCATTCATTTGACGTTCCTCTCTCTCTTCTTTCCTTTTCTTCCTCTTCTTCTATCCATCTAACTCTCTATCTATCTATCTATCTATCTATCTATCTAGCTAGATCTATCTATCTCTTGATCTCGCCAAAGAGTGATGTTTTACAGACAAGTTTGTCGCTTAGAATGAGAGTAAGGATCAACTGTTTGCATCTGTAGTTTGTAATAATTTACATGTATAATATGCTTCTTAACCCTTTAATTTCCATTGTGTTAACATATACATGTAACTCCTAGCTATTAAAGCCCAGCCATGTGATATATGCATACTTAGTTACTCCTGTACAACTTCATATTAATATATACATACCTGTGTGCATTGCTGTAGGTAATAGGATGCACCCGTTCCCACTTAAGCTTGTGTCCTGTTATATGTGTAGTTTGTAATAATCATCTGGATGTGATTGATGTCACATGCAGTAATAATTGTTATTCATTCATTCATTTGACGTTCCTCTCTCTCTTCTTTCCTTTTCTTCCTCTTCTTCTATCCATCTAACTCTCTATCTATCTATCTATCTATCTATCTATCTAGCTAGATCTATCTATCTCTTGATCTCGCCAAAGAGTGATGTTTTACAGACAAGTTTGTCGCTTAGAATGAGAGTAAGGATCAACTGTTTGCATCTGTAGTTTGTAATAATTTACATGTATAATATGCTTCTTAACCCTTTAATTTCCATTGTGTTAACATATACATGTAACTCCTAGCTATTAAAGCCCAGCCATGTGATATATGCATACTTAGTTACTCCTGTACAACTTCATATTAATATATACATACCTGTGTGCATTGCTGTAGGTAATAGGATGCACCCGTTCCCACTTAAGCTTGTGTCCTGTTATATGTGTAGTTTGTAATAATCATCTGGATGTGATTGATGTCACATGCAGTAATAATTCTTATTCATTCATTCATTTGACGTTCCTCTCTCTCTTCTTTCCTTTTTTTCCTCTTCTTCTATCCATCTAACTCTCTATCTATCTATCTATCTATCTATCTATCTAGCTAGATCTATCTATCTCTTGATCTCGCCAAAGAGTGATGTTTTACAGACAAGTTTGTCGCTTAGAATGAGAGTAAGGATCAACTGTTTGCATCTGTAGTTTGTAATAATTTACATGTATAATATGCTTCTTAACCCTTTAATTTCCATTGTGTTAACATATACATGTAACTCCTAGCTATTAAAGCCCAGCCATGTGATATATGCATACTTAGTTACTCCTGTACAACTTCATATTAATATATACATACCTGTGTGCATTGCTGTAGGTAATAGGATGCACCCGTTCCCACTTAAGCTTGTGTCCTGTTATATGTGTAGTTTGTAATAATCATCTGGATGTGATTGATGTCACATGCAGTAATAATTGTTATTCATTCATTCATTTGACGTTCCTCTCTCTCTTCTCTTCCTTTTCTTCCTCTTCTTCTATCCATCTAACTCTCTATCTATCTATCTATCTATCTATCTATCTATCTATCTATCTAGATCTGTCTATCTCTTGATCTCGCCAAAGAGTGATGTTTTACAGACAAGTTTGTCGCTTAGAATGAGGGTAAGGATCAACTGTTTGCATCTGTAGTTTGTAATAATTTACATGTACACATGTATAATATGCTTCTTAACCCTTTAATTTCCATTGTGTTAACATATACATGTAACTCCTATTAAAGCCCAGCCATGTGATATATGCATACTTAGTTACTCCTGTACAACTTCATATTAATATATACATACCTGTGTGCATTGCTGTAGGTAATAGGATGCACCCGTTCCCACTTAAGCTTGTGTCCTGTTATATGTGTAGTTTGTAATAATCATCTGGATGTGATTGATGTCACATGCAGTAATAATTCTTATTCATTCATTCATTTGACGTTCCTCTCTCTCTTCTCTTCCTTTTCTTCCTCTTCTTCTATCCATCTAACTCTCTATCTATCTATCTATCTATCTATCTATCTATCTATCTATCTATCTAGATCTGTCTATCTCTTGATCTCGCCAAAGAGTGATGTTTTACAGACAAGTTTGTCGCTTAGAATGAGGGTAAGGATCAACTGTTTGCATCTGTAGTTTGTAATAATTTACATGTATATTATGCTTCTTAACCCTTTAATTTCCATTGTGTTAACATATACATGTAACTCCTAGCTATTAAAGCCCAGCCATGTGATATATGCATACTTAGTTACTCCTGTACAACTTCATATTAATATATACATACCTGTGTGCATTGCTGTAGGTAATAGGATGCACCCGTTCCCACTTAAGCTTGTGTCCTGTTATATGTGTAGTTTGTAATAATCATCTGGATGTGATACATGTCACCAGGTTATGGAATGTAATGTGTCAATTGATAGCAAACAACACTTGATTCATATATTATGTGAAAATCTATGTGTTGATCTGGCCTGAGGAAACACTTCACTTAACACATTATCATGTACAGAAATGGGATAGCAAAGTCAATAATCCACAAACTAGATTGGGAGGGTATCAGAAACCAATAATTAGTTTTACATACATACTGTATGTATGTTGGGTAATGGTATAATTTGAGCATTAACATGATAATTTTTATTACTAAATTATAAAAATATTAATTATATTATATGTAAACATTATTATTGTACAGTTGTCTTCTCTTCTTTGACCATTTATGGGCATATAGGTCCTATTAAAGCCCAGCCATGTGATATATGTATACTTACTTACTCGTGTTATTAATTGCATGCACCCATTCCCACTTAACAACTTCATATTAATTTACTAAAATTAAGAAATAGTTTCAAATGAATTTACTAAATTTATTTTACTATACATAAACAAATTATTTTAAATTATTTACTATACATAAACAAATTATTTTAAATTATTTACTATACATAAACAAATTATTTTAAATTATTTACTATACATAAACAAATTATTTTAAATTATTTACTATACATAAACAAATTATTTTAAATTATTTACTTAATTCTTTTCCTTGTCTTCTATAGATCTTCCACTACTCTCTCCTCCTTTACTCTCTCCTCCTTTACTTCCTCCTGCAGCTCTTTTTCTTGCTCTCTCTCTCCTTTCTTTCTCTTGTCTGTCTTGGTTGGTCCATTTGTGGAACACTTCTTTTTTTATACTGCAATGTTTGCAGATCCACATGTGCCTACAGCAACTATAGCAGGTGCAGTTTTTACACCTTTGATGTTCTGTATATTTTCCCCTTTTAGGGTCTGACTGTTCATGATCAGTACTAGTACTGCTGCTCATTTCTTTCCATTTCCTTTTCAATAACTCAATGATTTCATCTGGTATTTCTTTTTCTGCCATGACTATAAATGAACACTTTCAAACTGTGCTTGTCTTTTATACCCTTTCTAAATATTGCATTCCATTTCCTTTCATCCTTTAGCTGTAAGTAAACACCTTCATGATCAGAGAAATTGAATTTATAGGTGTTTAATCATGAAGCTTTACCACTGTACCATAAAGGTGTACATGCAATATCAAAGAAATTCAACTTCATAATAATTATTAGTAACAAGCAATTAATTAAAGAACTATTTTATATTATGTACGCTTGTACTTACTTACATGCCCAGCCACGTGACATATACACATATGTACTTACCTGTTTGTAATAATTTACATGTATAATATGCTGCTTAACTGTGTGCTAGAATTTTGGAGGTGTAATAAGTCTAAAATGAATATAGTTATCTGAACCACAACACCCTACAGGAGGCTATATTTTAGAAACCCACAACAATGATGAGAGTGTAGTTGTTTATAAGCCAGAACTTTGTGCTACAAATTCACAAGCCCCCAACCTTAGGTTTTTATTTATATCAGTGGAGTAAATGGGGTGCAAATTTTTGGAGGGTTCCCTCCCTCTTGTGGCTGAGGTGCCTATGCAGGCATGCCTGCTAAGCACCTTGGGCATAGGAGGGAGGGGCTTAGAACCCGAAGTTTCTAATAATGAATACAAAGTACATGTACATATATAACTCCACTTACACAAAATTTTGTAGGAGGAATGGTCTAGCCTAATATCTTCCTACTGTGCAATATATAATAATGAAGTTATGATTAATGCACAACTAATAATATGACATCCTCTCTCTCTGTTTAGTTGATGATCAAAGAAACAGAAGGAAGAGTAGGAAGAGAGTACTATGTACTTTTCTCCAAAGTGGTATATACGATGTATGGTGGGCAAGAATTAATGAGAAAATAATGACTATACTATGTACTGTTATTGATATGCTATTTGTCATTTTTTTTAATGTACACATTGTCCTTTCCATTGTTATTAATAATGATTTAAAATTGCTAACTATAACGCTCAAACACGTTCTGCACATGTGATGCAAAATGATTTATCATGACATGCTGAAACCATAGAATGATTAATTACCTATAAAGACTATCTAACTGAAAATTCCATGGAAATATTTCAACTATTTAATAACAATAATTAATTATCTATATATAAATGCACTAGCACTTCCTGCAAAATTTAGTGTTGTAACAAAGAATGGCAGAGAAAGAAGTGAAGGTTAGTTTCATTCCATCATGAATAAAGAGTGAAGATTGTGCTTTTATATACATAATTACTTCTGTATTATTAGACTGAATCAGATACAGAAATTGAGAAGGTAAGATATTTTCATTTCAAGTAATATTATTGTCATTTCACTGCAATGGAAATAAGATCAATGTATCGCAAGTAGCAATTGCTATAGTATTATTATGCATTAAATTTCACAGGAAGAACTCTCATCTGGATCTTCCGATGTATGCAATAAATCAATTTTTCACTGCACAAGTAACTGTTTAATTTCTATTTGCAGCACTTTACATGTGCCCAACCTTTCTGCATTGGAAGGGAGTGTAGTGAGAGGGCAACAGACAACAGTGTATGAAAACCTAATTTATGTTGTAATTTTGTCTTACTCATGCATTTTGTCTTACTCATGTAGTTTTGTAAACCATGTTGGGAGAAAGTAGAGGTAAAGAGTAAATTTACTTTTAGTTATGTCATATAATTTTAACATGTGCATATGCAGGAAAATATTAAAAAAAACATGTACCACAGCTGGGTAAGTAATGATACTGTTTGTACTTAAATTTTACCTATCACACACACAAAAGAAAAAATGCATCATAGAATACTGCAATAAAAAAACAAGAAGAACACTTTGTTCTCATCATTACGGTGTATTTTTTAGAGTAAGTGTCAACAATGAGTATTAGCATTATGGAAGGAAAGTAATTACTAAGCACTTGCTTTGATCACAGAAAAACATCAATAAAAAGTACAGAGAAAGAAAAAAAAGGAAGAAGCAGGAAGGAACATATGACAAAGGAGAAGGTGGCGAAGGAAGGAAGAGACCCCGTAAATGGTCAAGGAAAAGAAGACAAGTATAGAATAGTAATGATTACATAATATTATAATATAATTAATACTTATAAAAATTATCATGTTAATGCTCAAATTATACCATTACCCAACATACACACAGTATGTATATAAAATTGATTATTGGTTTCTGATACCCTCCCGGTCTAGTTTGTGGATTATTGATTTTGCTATCCCATTTCTGTACATGATAATGTGTTAAGTGAAGTTTCCTCAGGGGACATTAACACATAGATTTTCACGTAATATATGAATCAAGTGTTGTCTGCCATCAATTGACACATTACATTCCATAACCTGGAGTTCAATTGTCACTAATTACTCGGGTGTTTAGTTTCACAGGGACATTTAAAATTTTCATTATTATCCAGTCACTATTGCTAGATCATGTACAATAGAAAATGTAGCGAGCATGTTTATACTTTGTGTTTCATTGAAGATTTAGAAACAAAAAGAGTATCTTTGTGAGAAAGTACAAGAATTAAAAAAATAGGTATAAATATGCAAATATTATATATAATAGTAAGTTAGTTCTTTTGTTTGTATTGCTAACTAATAACACAGCTTCTGTTTACAAAAAAAGAGAGAGAGTTAACATTTCATTCATGAATACATCATGTTTCCCTACAATTATTTCTAATGGAGTCACACACTAAAAAGTATAATACGTATTATATATTCATACTTGTGTATTGTATATTAAAGGTTTCTTCAAATTTAAATATTATACTTCACAACAATAATATGTGGTTGTCAAACATAAGTGCTATAATTGCTATGATACTGGTTTAAAAAAATTGTGGTTAAATAATGCTGACTCACCTGTTGAAAAATTTCTCTGGTTTCTTCTAAATGATATTCATATTGGTGAGTCATCTGTTGATTCACTTCTCTAGAGACATAATTTGGTGGCATCTTGGCTATGAATATTGTACAACACAGCATACATGTATATCTCAGTGAAAATATCTATAAATATGGTTAAAACCTAAAAAACATACTGTCGCTCTAAATGATAGATATTAAAGGGACAATACCACAATTGTCTCTACAATCCCCATCGAGAGATTGTTTTCACTCTGTAAGGTCAATCAAGACCAGTGAGTGTAAGAGACCTGCTGTGCTCTGTATTGCCTTTACAACCTCAGATGAGGTATGTTACAACCAGTTAAACTGGTTACATTAACCCTGAAAGATCTTGAGATCAGAGGGTTTAAACAAGGCAATTACGTGGCTTATAATCAAATGTTCTCACAACATACAGTACATCACCCTCACTTTAAGTAGAATTATCCAAAATGAACTTCATTCTTTGACATATCTATTACAGCTCCTATTACAGTGGGTAAACATGTGACTTACTGAAACAAGAACTTTAAAATGGCTGACATGCACCACCAAAACAATGTCCCTTACAATCTAAAATGGTTGCTGTTGCTCTGAATGACAAATATCAAAGAGCATAAAGGAACAATGCCTCTACAATTCTCATCAAGAGATTGCTTTCACTCTGTAAGGTCAATCAAGACCAGTGAGTGTAAGAGACCTGCTGTGCTCTGTATTGCCTTTACAACCTCAGATGAGGTATGTTACAACCAGTTAAACTGGTTACATTAACCCTGAAAGATCTTGAGATCAGAGGGTTTAAACAAGGCAATTACGTGGCTTATAATCAAATGTTCTCACAACATACAGTACATCACCCTCACTTTAAGTAGAATTATCCAAAATGAACTTCATTTTTTGACATATCTATTACAGCTCCTATTACAGTGGGTAAACATGTGACTTACTGAAACAAGAACTTTAAAATGGCTGACATGCACCACCAAAACAATGTCCCTTACAATCTAAAATGGTTGCTGTTGCTCTGAATGACAAATATCAAAGAGCATAAAGGAACAATGCCTCTACAATTCTCATCAAGAGATTGCTTTCACTCTGTAAGGTCAATCAAGACCAGTGAGTGTAAGAGACCTGCTGTGCTCTGTATTGCCTTTACAACCTCAGATGAGGTATGTTACAACCAGTTAAACTGGTTACATTAACCCTGAAAGATCTTGAGATCAGAGGGTTTAAACAAGGCAATTACGTAGATTACAATCAAATGTTCTCACAACATACAGTACATCACCCTCACTTTAAGTAGAATTATCCAAAATGAACTTCATTTTTTGACATATCTATTACAGCTCCTATTACAGTGGGTAAACATGTGACTTACTGAAACAAGAACTTTAAAATGGCTGACATGCACCACCAAAACAATGTCCCTTACAATCTAAAATGGTTGCTGTTGCTCTGAATGACAAATATCAAAGAGCATAAAGGAACAATGCCTCTACAATTCTCATCAAGAGATTGCTTTCACTCTGTAAGGTCAATCAAGACCAGTGAGTGTAAGAGACCTGCTGTGCTCTGTATTGCCTTTACAACCTCAGATGAGGTATGTTACAACCAGTTAAACTGGTTACATTAACCCTGAAAGATCTTGAGATCAGAGGGTTTAAACAAGGCAATTACGTAGATTACAATCAAATGTTCTCACAACATACAGTACATCACCCTCACTTTAAGTAGAATTATCCAAAATGAACTTCATTCTTTGACATATCTATTACAGCTCCTATTACAGTGGGTAAACATGTGACTTACTGAAACAAGAACTTTAAAATGGCTGACATGCACCACCAAAACAATGTCCCTTACAATCTAAAATGGTTGCTGTTGCTCTGAATGACAAATATCAAAGAGCATAAAGGAACAATGCCTCTACAATTCTCATCAAGAGATTGCTTTCACTCTGTAAGGTCAATCAAGACCAGTGAGTGTAAGAGACCTGCTGTGCTCTGTATTGCCTTTACAACCTCAGATGAGGTATGTTACAACCAGTTAAACTGGTTACATTAACCCTGAAAGATCTTGAGATCAGAGGGTTTAAACAAGGCAATTACGTGGCTTATAATCAAATGTTCTCACAACATACAGTACATCACCCTCACTTTAAGTAGAATTATCCAAAATGAACTTCATTCTTTGACATATCTATTACAGCTCCTATTACAGTGGGTAAACATGTGACTTACTGAAACAAGAACTTTAAAATGGCTGACATGCACCACCAAAACAATGTCCCTTACAATCTAAAATGGTTGCTGTTGCTCTGAATGACAAATATCAAAGAGCATAAAGGAACAATGCCTCTACAATTCTCATCAAGAGATTGCTTTCACTCTGTAAGGTCAATCAAGACCAGTGAGTGTAAGAGACCTGCTGTGCTCTGTATTGCCTTTACAACCTCAGATGAGGTATGTTACAACCAGTTAAACTGGTTACATTAACCCTGAAAGATCTTGAGATCAGAGGGTTTAAACAAGGCAATTACGTAGATTACAATCAAATGTTCTCACAACATACAGTACATCACCCTCACTTTAAGTAGAATTATCCTAAATGAACTTCATTCTTTGACATATCTATTACAGCTCCTATTACAGTGGGTAAACATGTGACTTACTGAAACAAGAACTTTAAAATGGCTGACATGCACCACCAAAACAATGTCCCTTACAATCTAAAATGGTTGCTGTTGCTCTGAATGACAAATATCAAAGAGCATAAAGGAACAATGCCTCTACAATTCTCATCAAGAGATTGCTTTCACTCTGTAAGGTCAATCAAGACCAGTGAGTGTAAGAGACCTGCTGTGCTCTGTATTGCCTTTACAACCTCAGATGAGGTATGTTACAACCAGTTAAACTGGTTACATTAACCCTGAAAGATCTTGAGATCAGAGGGTTTAAACAAGGCAATTACGTAGATTACAATCAAATGTTCTCACAACATACAGTACATCCCCCTCACTTTATTCAAAACTTACCAAGATGAACTCCAATCCTTGACATATCTACTATTACACTGGTGGTTGTAAATACCAAGAACTTCAAAATGGCTGACCTGCACCACCATAACAATGTCCCTTACAACCTAAAATGGTTGCTGTTGCTCTGAATGACAAATATCAAAGAGCATAAAGGGACAATACCACAATTGTCTCTACAATCTCATCAAGAGATTGCTTTCACTCTGTAAGGTCAGTCAAGACCAGTGAGTGTAAGAGACCTGCCGTTGTCTGTATTGCCTTTACAACCTCAGGTGAGGTTGGTTACAACCAGTTAAACTGGTTACATTAACCCTGAAAGATCTTCCAGATAGGAGATCAGAGGGTTTAAACAAGGCAATTCCAATATCCATCAGCCCGCCAAAACTGTCTGAAAGAGGGGAGTGGCTGCCCTTGCCCTATATGTGTATTGTAACATCTATATAGAATCTATGTCCCTGAAATATGTCTCTTTCTTTAATTTCAAAAATAGATAAATGGTAGAATGCATTGCATATATGTATTCCACAAACATCAAGCTGGCACCCCAGTGATCAAAAATGGCAATGTAAACATGGAAAAATCAAGGGACATATGTCCTTATGGGTTTTTGCTGCAATCATTGGGGTTTTGATACAGGAAGCCGCCTCCAAATAGCTCTACTAACCATTCTAGCTATTTTTTTCTATCTATTTTTGTGGGTAATAGTTTTGTATTGTGGCATTGATGGAAGGCATGTATTTACATGTAAGTTAGGGTGGAGCTCACGTGAACGCCTACAGACAAAATTAAACATTTTGTACAACAGACTGATTAACATTGCAACAGATAGAAAACTACAGAGCCAACACAACTTTCAGTATTGTTAATTGAGTTGTTGTGTTCAGATTCGTTTTAGCTACAGCGGATGGATTTTTAGTTACACCCATTTCTTCCTGTTTTAATGTAATATTACACTCAACATATGTAAAAGGTTGTTAATAGCATTTGCTCACTCAGAGTGTGTTCAGACATTCACATCTAAACCCATTAAACATGCCTATGTAGCTTGATTGATTATTTGATATGTTATCATCTCATAATTCCCACTTAAATGTAGAATTGGTTAAAACATTTATTGGATATGTCACTATACTAGATGTTTATCACTCAAAAATAGTTTCTTTACAAACAAGATACAATCCATAATTATGATTAGCTTACAAACATTTAAATGACTAAGTGAAGTACAAAATTAAAATAACATTTCTTAATTACATTACTCCATTAATTATGATGCATACCTTATCGATACATGTATGTAAGTACAATTGTTGTTTTGTGTAGAACAAAAAATAAAGTTATAATAATTGTTAACAGCCTGGATCATATGACACTTGATAAACTCTTTCTTCATCTGAGCTCCACACAGTCCTTCAGCTCTGACGTACAACCTTGCTGTGACATCTGTGTGTCTACAATTGTATGTAAGTAGAGTGAACATAATTTTCAAGTCTACATGTAGATTAACTAACTGTTTTTGACTATATTTCTTTCAGAAATCTTCAAGGGACCTTTAGCCTTCTACATTACAAGTAGAAGTTACCAGCCTAGACCACGAGGAGGCGTCCCTTACGCTAGGCCAAAAAAGCGATAATCCACTGTCACCAGATGGGACAGGGATCATGTTTCCTGTTTGGAAACAAATTGAAAGCGTGAAACAGGTATGCACAATACCGTGCTTCTATAAGCATATGACCAGTATGAATTGGTCTGGGAGATAATCCACTGTCACCAGATGGGACAGGGATCATGTTTCCTGTTTGGAAACAAATTGAAAGCGTGAAACAGGTATGCACAATACCGTGCTTCTATAAGCATATGACCAGTATGAATTGGTCTGGGAGTGAATTCATGTACATTGCACAGGGCAGACACTTGGACACATATGAACAAGTTGTTCTACCTGAGCATCACTATAAGCGTGTTTAAGCTCCAAATGACCACTACGTTTATTAGTGGCAACAATGAATCTCACAAGCTGAGACAATTCGTCTCTACTCTCCAGATCCATTGAAGCACTGTCTTTCCCTGATATATAATTCATCCAGTAATTATGCAGACCATAGTTAACAAAAAGCTCTTTTGCAGTGTTGTTAGTGTTACAATGGACTCTGCCCTTCACATTTATCACAACTGTGTTTCCCTTCTGTGAATAAATAACATTGCAAAAACTTTCAGCAACTTTCTCAGCAGAATCGAGCTGAAAATGTCCCAGGGCAAAGTCAGTTGCTAACTGTTTAAGCCCTTCAAGTAAACCACCTTGATTAACAAACCGACCCAAATTCCACCCATGAAACACACTTGCATCTACAAACATTGAGTCACGTACATCTAGTATGTAATCTGGATTGGAAATATTTTGAATCTGCTCTTCTGTCAGGGTCTCTCTGCTGTACAAGCAGAGAGTATCCCTAGCTCTGAAGTACATTTCAGTACTATGTGGTCTTAAGAAAAGACCACATCCTGCATTAGGAATGGTACTTTCAGCCACAAACACCATGGACTGGTGAATGTTGGCTTTAGATCTAGTCACATGCAACTGCTGGCTATTATGACAGACAATCAGTTGTTTCTGATTAAAATCCAAATGTAAACTACGAAGTTTCCATGGCATACAGTCAGCAAATCTACATTTTGTAGCATGATTTGCTTTTAGGCATTGGGTAAACTTACACATTTCTATTTGTTTCTTGTCATTTAAAGGCTCATCAGTAAACTCGAGGAGGTGTTTTGGAATGGCATACAAGCCTTTCCCGTTTTTTTCTGCAAACACCTCAGCAACTTTGTACTCACTTGGTGCTTCCTTGCGTCCTTCTTCTGTCAAGAAGGACACACCATTTCTGATAACCTGCAAGGCTAAAGGCTCCCACAGATCATTCTCTCTTTGGACAATGATTGTAACAATGAGACGACCGTCAGGTAGATGAATGCTTTTGTCGTCCACTACATGTACGTACACCTTTTTAGCTGAGTGGAGTGTAGCCATTGCACTCCAGTGTCCTACGCTGCCGAGGTCATGACTAATTGGGTGCCTACATGAAGGATGCTCTGACACCACAAATTTATGGGATATTTCAACAGCATCGTGAAATGCTTCACGAAATGGAATCCATGTTTCAGAAACACCATTTGTGAAATGCACTGCACTGCCATATTGGCTATACTTTTGCAGATCTGCAAATTTGTCTGTCACAATAAACCCTGAGTCCCCGTCCACAAAATGGATGGCACTGAGAGCATCATTTCCACCGTTTATTACAAAGTCCATATCACGACACAGGTACATTCGGTCACTCTGTGTCCCAAGCCTGCACAGATCTACCAGATCTTTTACAATGACACTAGCTGGAATACCACAAACACCTTTGGCAAGCTTGGTGGTGGGAGGACACAATCGAGCAAATAATAGACATTCATGAAGCGAAGACTTGCTAGTGTTCTTGTACTTCATTGATGCCGCACACATGGCTACATTACCAGACTGGCATGTCTCTTCGGTGTGGTACCGAAGTACACCAGTTTGTTCCCATCTACGCTTCAGCGTGGGACAGAGTTGACAGTCAGGTGTTATACACCCGCCCAGTGAACTCAGTACATCTGTTTTCCTGCGTTTCATGCAGTGTCCTGCCAGCTTATCGAGAATGCTAACGTCACCCTCTGCAATACTTACTACAGTTGTTGGCTTACTGCACAACTGTAATAAATTGGGGTCTGTAGGGTGTGGTTGATATGATTCTCCGTATTTAGCCCTGTTGATAAAACTGTGTAGATGTGCAGACTTGTTTATCAACTCATTCATGACTCTACCTATGCCATAGTAACATTGTACGTCACACTGATTTTTTAGCATAGAATACCGAACCACTTTGGATGAAGCAGCATTGTATAGCTTATCCAATTCTTCCCTAACAGCAGTGACGTTTGTCGGGTTAGTCACAGCTGGAAGGTCGTGTTTAATTCCAACAGCTCCTGGAATATCAGAGTTTTCAGAAGCACATTCTGTCACCCTTATCAAAAGATGTCCCTTTTTTTCTGGACATTCGGGTTTCCATGTAGATGGAATGGTGACATTCTTAATTGCACAAATGTCACTGTCAACAGACCTAGTGGTACGTGTAGACTGTCCACCAGCATTTGAAATGGCATCACTTCTCATTCTACGACGCTTTGGCCGATTAGAATGCCCACTAGAACCCTCTTCCCCATCATCACGTGCTCTCCTACGACTAGTCGTAGGTAATGCTGAGTTAGACAATGCAGACCTAGAATTTGATGGTACAGGCACAGAGCTAGGCATTGACTTTCTCACGGAAGAGGGTATGATGCTGGTGGAGCTACTTGTACCAGTTCTACTTCCATTGCTAGTGTTAGGCTCACCTCTTAATACTTGTACACTAGCAGACAAATTTTCTACAAGATGACACATGAATTCATGGTCAACCGGTAGAGTACTCGATAATTCCAGAATCTTTATTAATAATGGAAATATTTGAGAAGCATTTCGTTGTGGATATTCTGGGGTAAAGAATGAATAACAAATGAAAACTGAATGATGAATTGTGACATGAGATATACAATTTTACTTAGCTACAATAATTATCTATAATTTTCACTCTGTATTATGAGAAACTGTTATATATATATATATAATTATACATGTTGCAGTGGTAATGATTGTCAGGTGCTAAAATAGTAATTAATGCATCTTATACAAAACTCTATATTATAGTATACATGTATGTATATAATTAGTAGCTAGAAAAGGTATTCCATAATATATATAATTATATATATATATAATTATAATTATATATATATATATATATATATATATAATATATATATATACTACAGAAATGCATCACTGTTGGTACTACACAAATAGAGTACTCCATAATTATATATATATATATATGTATATACTTTTTATATGCAATTACATTATATATATATATATATATACACATATGAACTAGTAACTATTGAAGCATTTATCATACACATTTACATGTACCTTCAATGACACGCTTGAAGCTCTCCATGCTCGTATCCATGTCATAGAAAAATTTACACCACGTTTAATTGAAATGCTGGGCCTAGATTTAACACATCACGTGAGCTCTATGCTAAAAGTTGCTTCATCCAGAAGTTGAATCTGAGTAGTCTGTAGGGGAAACCCTACAATAGCACTAGCTTCAGTGAAATTTAGACCCAGTGTAAATGGAGAGAACCAGCGTCGCGGGTTGTCTGAATCGTTGTAAGTAATAATGAGGTATGTGATAATTATAATAATTATATATATATATATATATATAATATAATTATATAATTATATATAATATATATATACAATAATTACGATAATAAAATAATCGTTATAGTGATGACAAACATATATATATATATATATATATATATATATATATAATATTATATATATATATTATATATATACATATATATATATATATATATACATATATATATATATATAATATATAATTATTAAATATATATATTTATTATAATTAATTAATTGTCAATAATTATTATGATCATAGTTATAATAATGATATGAAAACCAAGATTAAAATAATTATTTAGCATTAATATATATATATATATATATATATGTTACATTTAATGCAGGTTCACTGGAGTGTTTGTATTTGGGTGATATCGTCAAGAGGAGTCCTGAGTTCATATGCCCTGTGCTCACGTGAGTACACCAAGTCAATACCTGTAATCAAACAAGAGAGTTTTTCTTCCCACCTGTTTGAAGCGATCTTGAGACGATAGTATCCGGGAAATGTCTCCACTAATTCGTTTAATAGTGCCGTTTTTGTTGTGGCATTTATCTCAAGGACTTTTGCAAAAATTAACTTTGGACATCTCTCAGTTGAATCGTTGGCAATCATGGCAACACTTTCTCCGGGAACGACGACATTTGAGCTTGTTGGATCATCTGAGTCCTCGTCACTGATATCCTCTAAGCTTTTGCACATTTTCTTTGGTGATGTTACATCTATGGCTGGCGGTGGACGACGTAGTGCTTGCAGGACTTGTTTTGAAGCAAAGTGGACACCTGGTTTCACTCTTTCGTTGATGGTCCTCTTGTCGTAGATGTCCTGCTGATATCTTCTAGAGTGTCGCATTGCCACGGCAATACTTTCCATCACTGCTTCCGTCGATTCGTTGCCGGCAAATGTGACAAACGACGACCGCAATGCATGTATTGATACTCCACCAACTCCCGTGTACTTGTAGAATATTGATTGAATGTATTTAGTCCAATTCTTGGAATTATAGCATCCACCGTCATCATCCTAGAGAGAGAAAGAGAGAGAGAGAGAGAAACAAGGCGAGTGTCACTCACGACAAATCAGACAAATAGTTGACAGTCACACATGTACATGTACGTGCGTGGAACTCACCAGAAAGAGAATGGTTGATTTCGAACTGTTTGGTATCTTGTTGCGATAGCGTAAGAGGTAGTCTGACAGGACGTTCATGAAGTAGCTGTCATCAGGACAAGAGATCATTTGTGGTCCAGTTGAATGTCCTGTCTTGTGATCGGTAATGTACATTATGGCCTTCCCCTCGTAAGGTGAAAAGTGCAAAATGTTTTTGTGCAATCTGCTTTCGTAAGGTCCCGTTATTTCACTCTCGTGAATCTTGAAGTGCAATTCTCTGTATTCCCTTCCACGTCCCGGAGGAATGGCCGTGTACACTAACACAACAAGAAGTGATCGGGAAAGTTTGATCCTCTCCCAATCAGTGGACGAGTTGTAGTCATCGTTCAACTGTGCGAGGACCTCCAAGACTTCCTTCCTACATGAAAACAGAATGGCTGTATAACAACACATGTATCTGAATTGCCCCATCAGAAGTCTGATTGTCAGACTAAAAAAAAAAACAACAAACAAATACTTACCACGATAGCCAACGTCCTTTGGCTTTTAGTTCCTCCCAGGACTTATCTCTGTTGAGCTCTGCCTCCTTTTGGAAGACACTGATGTACCTGTGGAGATTTTGTAACTGTGTTGTTTTCTCTTCTTTGTCGGCATATTTTACTGCACGTACGAGTGCCTGACAGTAACAACACAGTGTTCCCGGAGTGGAGTTTTTTTCCTCTCTCATGAATAGCAGGAATTTGTCTAGCAAGGCTTTGTCCAGAACGAGGCCAAATTGTAACGTTTCCTCCGTTCTTTTGCAGTACTCAAAAAAATCTTTGGAAAGGAATAGAGAAAGAAGGATATTAATGTGGGGGTTATACAACAGGCTTCTAAAATTCTAAAAAAAATGCTAAAAAAAATTCAAAGCTCACAGAGTATCTGTTCTTTGGTTTTGTTTAACGTTATACTACTCAGAGGCTTTCCTTTCCTCTCGTGATTGAAAGGAGCTGCATAGAAAGTGTCCAGTCCTTCGATCTTTTTCATGAGGTCCTCGGGCAATGGAGGAGTACCCTTGCGGCCTCTCGTGCTGCCTTTTGTAGATGCTTGTTTAGTTGAAGTTTCTACATCAGAAATCCAAGGCACTACTTCCATATCATTAATTGCAGTGTGACTTCCGTCGTCTTCGCTGATCACAATGTGTGGTCCTGGTGGATGTTTTTGAATGGGAGACGAATGTGTGACGGTCTCTGAGTCCGAAATGACTTCAACTGCAAGGCTTTGGTCTTCCCGGAGTGAATTGCCCTCGGATACGATGTCTGCCTGCTCAATATCAGTACCAGTTGTGTCCATGTTTTCTGTTGTGTGATCAGGAGCAGTGTGGAGGGGTTCTTTCGTTACATTTTGTTGCAAGCTGTCAACAGATACCCCTCTGCTTTTGAGAATGGCTTCAATGTATCTTTCTGCACTGTTTTTGTCCATCAGTATGCACCTGTTAGTGCTTGACGATATGATCTTTTCTTTTCTCAGAATTGAAATTTCTGCTGGCAGTGCTAGGCATGTGACAATGCCCATCTTCATTCTCCTGCGACTCAAGGTACTGTTGTCATATAGTTCCAGCAACTTGAACCTTTTGATCAGCTCTCCACAAGGTATGAGGTGTATGTCGTCTCTCCTTATGCCTTGGAAAATCTGTTTGTGGACTACAACATCGACGGGTTCATCTGGTAAGTCAGACATTATCACACACACAGTATTCTTCACATTTTTTTCTCTCTCACTCTGCTCTGTCCTTCCCCTGTATTTATGTTGAACTGTTCTGACCTCATGCTTTCTTAGAACCCATGAGTCATGTACCTGCACTTTTTGATGTTGACAAGATGGATGCGATGTCATTGCACTTTAGAACCCACCAGTCATATCATGCACTTTTTGATGTTGTCAAGAAGGATGCGATGTCATTCAAATTTTTATTTTCTCAAGTTTTCAGGCAGGAATACAACTATTAGTTTTGGGTGAGCTTTTCCATTCAGTTAACTGTCACTGTCACAGAATGTTTTTGTGTGTGTGAAGACCATTTTTTTGCGTGAAGATGTTATGTCCCTAAACCCTAAACCCTAAACCCTAAACCCTAGACCCTAAACCCTAAACCCTAAACCCCCTAACCCCACCCTTGACCCTAGACCCCAAGCCACACCCCCTAACCCCACCCTTGACCCTAGACCCCAAGCCACACCCCCTAACCCCACCCTTGACCCTAGACCCCAAGCCACACCCCCTAACCCCACCCTTGACCCTAGACCCCAAGCCACACCCCCTAACCCCACCCTTGACCCTAGACCCCAAGCCACACCCCCTAACCCCACCCTTGACCCTAGACCCCAAGCCACACCCCCTAACCCCACCCTTGACCCTAGACCCCAAGCCACACCCCCTAACCCCACCCTTGACCCTAGACCCCAAGCCACACCCCCTAACCCCACCCTTGACCCTAGACCCCAAGCCACACCCCCTAACCCCACCCTTGACCCTAGACCCCAAGCCACACCCCCTAACCCCACCCTTGACCCTAGACCCCAAGCCACACCCCCTAACCCCACCCTTGACCCTAGACCCCAAGCCACACCCCCTAACCCCACCCTTGACCCTAGACCCCAAGCCACACCCCCTAACCCCACCCTTGACCCTAGACCCCAAGCCACACCCCCTAACCCCACCCTTGACCCTAGACCCCAAGCCACACCCCCTAACCCCACCCTTGACCCTAGACCCCAAGCCACACCCCCTAACCCCACCCTTGACCCTAGACCCCAAGCCACACCCCCTAACCCCACCCTTGACCCTAGACCCCAAGCCACACCCCCTAACCCCACCCTTGACCCTAGACCCCAAGCCACACCCCCTAACCCCACCCTTGACCCTAGACCCCAAGCCACACCCCCTAACCCCACCCTTGACCCTAGACCCCAAGCCACACCCCCTAACCCCACCCTTGACCCTAGACCCCAAGCCACACCCCCTAACCCCACCCTTGACCCTAGACCCCAAGCCACACCCCCTAACCCCACCCTTGACCCTAGACCCCAAGCCACACCCCCTAACCCCACCCTTGACCCTAGACCCCAAGCCACACCCCCTAACCCCACCCTTGACCCTAGACCCCAAGCCACACCCCCTAACCCCACCCTTGACCCTAGACCCCAAGCCACACCCCCTAACCCCACCCTTGACCCTAGACCCCAAGCCACACCCCCTAACCCCACCCTTGACCCTAGACCCCAAGCCACACCCCCTAACCCCACCCTTGACCCTAGACCCCAAGCCACACCCCCTAACCCCACCCTTGACCCTAGACCCCAAGCCACACCCCCTAACCCCACCCTTGACCCTAGACCCCAAGCCACACCCCCTAACCCCACCCTTGACCCTAGACCCCAAGCCACACCCCCTAACCCCACCCTTGACCCTAGACCCCAAGCCACACCCCCTAACCCCACCCTTGACCCTAGACCCCAAGCCACACCCCCTAACCCCACCCTTGACCCTAGACCCCAAGCCACACCCCCTAACCCCACCCTTGACCCTAGACCCCAAGCCACACCCCCTAACCCCACCCTTGACCCTAGACCCCAAGCCACACCCCCTAACCCCACCCTTGACCCTAGACCCCAAGCCACACCCCCTAACCCCACCCTTGACCCTAGACCCCAAGCCACACCCCCTAACCCCACCCTTGACCCTAGACCCCAAGCCACACCCCCTAACCCCACCCTTGACCCTAGACCCCAAGCCACACCCCCTAACCCCACCCTTGACCCTAGACCCCAAGCCACACCCCCTAACCCCACCCTTGACCCTAGACCCCAAGCCACACCCCCTAACCCCACCCTTGACCCTAGACCCCAAGCCACACCCCCTAACCCCACCCTTGACCCTAGACCCCAAGCCACACCCCCTAACCCCACCCTTGACCCTAGACCCCAAGCCACACCCCCTAACCCCACCCTTGACCCTAGACCCCAAGCCACACCCCCTAACCCCACCCTTGACCCTAGACCCCAAGCCACACCCCCTAACCCCACCCTTGACCCTAGACCCCAAGCCACACCCCCTAACCCCACCCTTGACCCTAGACCCCAAGCCACACCCCCTAACCCCACCCTTGACCCTAGACCCCAAGCCACACCCCCTAACCCCACCCTTGACCCTAGACCCCAAGCCACACCCCCTAACCCCACCCTTGACCCTAGACCCCAAGCCACACCCCCTAACCCCACCCTTGACCCTAGACCCCAAGCCACACCCCCTAACCCCACCCTTGACCCTAGACCCCAAGCCACACCCCCTAACCCCACCCTTGACCCTAGACCCCAAGCCACACCCCCTAACCCCACCCTTGACCCTAGACCCCAAGCCACACCCCCTAACCCCACCCTTGACCCTAGACCCCAAGCCACACCCCCTAACCCCATACTTGATGTTTTACTACCCTGCCATTAACATTGCTTTAAATAGCATTATAATTTGAATTTTAATCGCATCATAAACACAATATAATCACAATGAAATTGCGATATAATTGTTAGGAATGAGTTAGGAAAGTTTTAACAATGCATTAAGAATAATTATGTTAAAAAGTGTGTTGTAATTGAATTCACAATGAGTTAAAATTGAGTTAAAAATGTGTTAAAGATGTGAAAAAACTGTATTATAATAGTGTTAAGAGTGCGTTACGAAAGTGTTAAAGTTACTATCATAGTTTGAATTACAAGTGCAGTAATATGGGTTCAATCGATATTTCTGAGACAAGAAGCCTAATCAGCATTTCCTTACCAATTTTTAATTATAACAATCTCATCTTCAAAAATAACCACATAATTTTACAAGCCAAAGGACATTATTATCTAACTCTAGGAACAGTTACTGCTAAATCTGAAATCATACATTTTGCAATGAAAAATCAGTACAAAGGCTATAGTTCAGGGTAAAAATTCAAATTTTGATAGAATATTAAAACGCTCACGGTTCTAACACATAATATTATTGAACAAAACAACTTTGGAAACATATTAAGGACATCATTATCTAACTCTAGGAACAGTTTCGGTTGAATCTCAAATAATTCATTTTGCAATGAAAAATCAGTACAAAGGCTATACTTCAGGGTAAAAAGTCAAATTATGATAGAATTTTTTCCCTTCAGAGATGTTGGCTGCACAGGTGCTTGTGTGGCAATCGGTTGGGTTGAAGTGTTGGAAGTTCTACGAATGTTGGATGCACAGGTACTTGTGTGCCTGCCTATGAGTTAGGTTGAAGTGTTGGAAATTCTGCTGCTGGAAGAGTTGTGCTAACACACGGTATGCTATACCATCTTTCAGACAAGTTGGCCACCCAGGTACTTGTGTGACTGCCTATCAGTTGGGTTGAAGGGTTGGAAGTTCTGCTATGAGTGGTCTCGCACACTGTGTGTGAGTACGATCTTCCCTTCAGAAATGTTGGCTGCACAGGTACACCAGTGTCTATCGGTTGGTTTGATGTGTTGGGACAGTTTTCCTAACACACTGTATGTTAGTGCCATCTTCCCTTCAGAGATGTTGGATGCAGTGTACCTATCGGTTCGGTTGAAGTATAGGAAGTTCTGCTGGGAGAGTTGTGCTAACACACACTGTATGTTAGTACTATCTTCCCTTCAGACAAGTTGGCTGCACAGGTACTACTTGTGTGCCTGCATATCGGTTGGTTTGAAGTGTTGGAAGTTCTGGAGGGAGAGCGTTGTTTAGACCGTTGTGTGTCGGACTATCATCCATCCAGAGATGTTGGCTTCCTTGTGTGCCTACCGGTTGGTTTTGTTGTAAACACAGTTGTCACAAGTGGAGGTAGTGCTATATTATAGAGGTGTAGGTTCAGACTAAATTGTTGTTCATATAGTCTGTCAGAGTATGTTGGGAGTTGTATTGGGCAAGTGGTGTTTACACTTGTGTGTAAGTATTCTCTTCCCTTCGGAGAAGTTGGCCACACAGGTACTTGTGTGCCTGCCTATCGGTTGGGTTGAAGTGTTGGAAGTTCTGTGGATGTTGGATGCACAGGTACTTTTGTACCTATCGATTGGGTTGAAGTGTTGGAAGTTCTGCGCATAGTGTACCGACTTGGGTACTTGTGTGCCTGCCTATCGGTTGGGTTGAAGTGTTGGAAGTTCTGCGCATAGTGTACCGACTTGGGTACTTGTGTGCCTGCCTATCGGTTGGGTTGAAGTGTTGGAAGTTCTGCGCATAGTGTACCGACTTGGGTACTTGTGTGCCTGCCTATCGGTTGGATTGAAGTGTTGGAAGTTCTACGGATGTTGGATGCACAGGACTAGTGTGCCAATCGGTTGGGTTGAAGTGTTGGAAGTTCTACGGATGTTGGATGCACAGGTACTTGTGTGCCTATAAGTTGGGTTAAAGTGTTGGAAGTTCTGTGGATGTTGGCTGCACAGGCACTCTAGTGTCTATTAGTTGGTTTGATGTGTTGGGAGAGATTTGCTGCTAACTCACTGTATTAACGTTAGTACCATCTTCCCTTCAGAAATGTTGGATGCACAGGTACTTGTGTGCCTATCGGATGGGTTGAAGTGTAGGAAGATCTGCTGGGAGAGTTGTGCTAACACACTGTATGTTAGTACCATCTTCCCCTCAGACAAGTTGGCTGCACAGGTACTACTTCTGTGCTTGCATATCGGTTGGTTTGAAGTGTTGGAAGTTCTGGAGGGAGAGCGTTGTTTAGACTGTTGTGTGTCGGACTATCATCCATCCAGAGATGTTGGATTCATTGTGTGCCCTGGATGGTTTTGTTGTAAACACAGTTGTCACAAGTGGAGGTAGTACTATATTATAGAGGTGTAGGTTCAGACTAAATTGTTGTTGGGAGTTGTGTTGGGCAAGTTGTGTTTACACCTGTGTGTGAGTATTATCTTCCCTTTGGAGATGTTGGCTGCACAGGTGCTTGTGTGCCTATCGGTGGGGTTGAAGTATTGGAACTTCTGCGGATGTTGGATGCACAGGATGCACAGGTACTTGTGTACCTATCGGTTGGGTTGAAGTGTTGAAAGTTCTGCGGATGTTGGCTGCACAGGTACTTGTGTACCTATCGATCGGTTTAAAGTGTTGGAAGTTCTGCACATGTTGGCCACATGGGTACTTGTGTGCCTACCTATCAATTGGGTTGAAGTGTTGGAAGTTCTGCGGATGTTGGATGCACAGGTACATGTGTACCTATCAATTGGGTTGAAGAGTTGGAAGTTCTGCGAATGTTGGCCAAAGATGTACTTGTGTGCCTGCCTGGGTTGAAGTGTTGGAAGCTCTGCGGATGTTGGATGCACAGGTACTTGTGTACATATCAGTTGGGTTGAAGTGTTGGAAGTTCTGCGCATGTTGGCCACACAGGTACTTGTGTGCCTGCCTATCGGTTGGGTTGAAGGGTTGGAAGTTCTGCGGATGTTGGATGCACAGGTACTTGTGTACCTATCGATTGGGTTGAAGTGTTGGAAGTCCTGTGGATGTTGGATGCACAGGTACTTGTGTGCCTATCAGTTGGGCTGAAGGGTTGGAACTTCTGAAGATGTTGGATGCACAGGTACTCCAGTGTCTATCGGTTGGTTTGATGTTTTGGGAGAGATTTGCTGCTAACACACTGAATGTTAGTACCATCTTCCCTTCAGAAATGTTGGCTGCACAGGTACTCCAGTGTGTATCGGTTGGTTTGATGTGTTGGGAGAGTTTTGCTAACACACTGTATGTTAGTGCTATCTTCCCTTCAGACAAGTTGGCTGCACAGGTACTACTTGTGTGCCTGCATATCGGTTGATTTCAAGTGTTGGAAGTTCTGGAGGGAGAGCATTGTTTAGACCGTTGTGTGTCGGACTATTGGTTTTGTTGTAAACACAGTTGTCGCAAGTGGAGGTAGTGCTATATTATAGAGGTGTAGGTTCAGACTAAATTGTTGTTCATATAGTCTGTCAAGTATGTTGGGAGTTGTATTGGGCAAGTTGGGTTTACACTTGTGTGTAAGTATTCTCTTCCCTTCGGAGAAGTTGGCCACACAGGTACTTGTGTGCCTGCCTATCGGTTGGGTTGAAGTGTTGGAAGTTCTGCGGATGTTGGATGCACAGGTACTTTTGTACCTATCCATTGGGTTAATGTGTTGGAAGTTATGCGGATGATGGATGCACAGGATGCACAGGTACTTGTGTACCTTTCGGTTGGTTTGAAGTGTTGGAAGTTCTGCGCATGTTGGCCACACAGGTACTTGTGTGCCTGCCTATCGGTTGGGTTGAAGTGTTGAAAGTTCTGCGGATGTTGGATGCACCGGTACTTGTGTACGTATCGGTTGGGTTGAAGTGTTGGAAGTTCTGCGGATGTTGGCTGCACAGGTACTTGTGTACCTATCGATTGGGTTGAAGTGTTGGAAGTTCTGTGGATGTTGGATGTACAGGTACGTGTGTGCCTATCAGTTGGGGTGTGCCTATCAGTTGGGTTGAAGTGTTGGAAGTTCTGGAGGGAGAGCGTTGTTTAGATCGTTGTGTGTCGGACTATCATCCATCCAGAGATGCTGGGTTCCTTGCGTGGTTGGTTTGTTGTAAAGTTGTCACAAGTGGAGGTAGTACTATATTATAGAGGTGTAGGTTCAGACTAAATTGTTGTTCATATAGTCTGTCAGAGTATGTTGGAAGATGTGTTGGGCAAGTTTTGTTTACACGTGTGTAAGTATTATCTTCCCTTCGGAGATGTTGGCTGCACAGGTTCTTGTGTGCCCATCGGTTGGGTTGAAGTGTTGGAAGTTCTACGGATGTTGGATGCACAGGTACTAGTGTGCCAATCGGTTGGGTTGAAGTGTTGGAAGTTCTACGGATGTTGGATGCACAGGTACTAGTGTGCCTGCCTATCGATTGGGTTGAAGTGTTGGAAGTTCTGCGCATGTTGGCCACAGATGTACTTGTGTGCCTGCCTATCGGTTGGGTTGAAGTGTTGGAAGTTCTACGGATGTTGGATGCACAGGTACTAGTGTGTCAATCGGTTGGGTTGAAGTGTTGGAAGTTCTACGGATGTTGGATGCACAGGTACTAGTGTGCCTGCCTATCGATTGGGTTGAAGTGTTGGAAGTTCTGCGCATGTTGGCCACAGATGTACTTGTGTGCCTGCCTTTCGGTTGGGTTGAAGTGTTGGAAGTTCTGCGCATGTTGGCCACAGATGTACTTGTGTGCCTGCCTATCGGTTGGGTTGAAGTGTTGGAAGTTCTACGGATGTTGGATGCACAGGTACTAGTGTGTCAATCGGTTGGGTTGAAGTGTTGGAAGTTCTACGGATATTGGATGCACAGGTACTAGTGTGCCTGCCTATCGATTGGGTTGAAGTGTTGGAAGTTCTGCGCATGTTGGCCACAGATGTACTTGTGTGCCTGCCTATCGGTTGGGTTGAAGTGTTGGAAGTTCTACGGATGTTGGATGCACAGGTACTAGTGTGCCAATCGGTTGGGTTGAAGTGTTGGAAGTTCTACGGATGTTGGATGCACAGGTACTAGTGTGCCTGCCTATCGATTGGGTTGAAGTGTTGGAAGTTCTGCGCATGTTGGCCACAGATGTACTTGTGTGCCTGCCTATCGGTTGGGTTGAAGTGTTGGAAGTTCTGTGGATGTTGCATGTACAGGTACGTGTGTGCCTATCAGTTGGGTTGAAGTGTTGGAAGTCCTGTGGATGTTGGATGCACAGGTACTTGTGTGCCTATCAGTTGAGTTGAAGGGTTAGAACTTCTGAAGATGTTGGATACACAGGTACTCCAGTGTCTATCGGTTGGTTTGATGTGTTGGGAGAGTTTTGCTAACACACTGTATGTTAGTGCCATCTTCCCTTCAGACAAGTTGGCTGCACAGGTACTACCTGTGTGCCTGCATATCACAGGTACTTGTGTGCCTGCCTATCGGTTGGGTTGAAGTGTTGGAAGTTTCTGCGGATGTTGGATGAACAGGTACTTGTGTACCTATCGATTGGGTTGAAGTGTTGGAAGTTCTGCGCATGTTGGCCACACAGTTACTTGTGTGCCTGCCTATCGGTTGGGTTGAAGTGTTGGAAGTTCTGCGGATGTTGGATGCACCGGTACTTGTGTACGTATCGGTTGGGTTGAAGTGTTGGAAGTTCTGTGGATGTTGGCTGCACAGGTACTTGTGTACCTATCGATTGGGTTGAAGTGTTGGAAGTTCTGTGGATGTTGGATGTACAGGTACGTGTGTGCCTATCAGTTGGGTTGAAGTGTTGGAGGTCCTGTGGATGTTGGATGCACAGGTACTTGTGTGCCTATCAGTTGGGTTGAAGTGTTGGAAGTTCTGGAGGGAGAGCGTTGTTTAGACCGTTGTGTGTCGGACTATCATCCATCCAGAGATGCTGGGTTCCTTGCGTGCCTACCGGTTGGTTTGTTGTAAACACAGTTGTCACAAGTGGAGGTAGTACTATATTATAGAGGTGTAGGTTCAGACTAAATTGTTGTTCATATAGTCTGTCAGAGTATGTTGGGAGATGTGTTGGGCAAGTTTTGTTTACACGTGTGTAAGTATTATCTTCCCTTCGGAGATGTTGGCTGCACAGGGTCTTGTGTGCCCATCGGTTGGGTTGAAGTGTTGGAAATTCTACGGATGTTGGATGCACAGGTACTAGTGTGCCAATCGGTTGGGTTGAAGTGTTGGAAGTTCTACGGATGTTGGATGCACAGGTACTAGTGTGCCTGCCTATCGATTGGGTTGAAGCGTTGGAAGTTCTGCGCATGTTGGCCACAGATGTACTTGTGTGCCTGCCTATCGGTTGGGTTGAAGTGTTGGAAGTTCTACGGATGTTGGATGCACAGGTACTAGTGTGCCAATCGGTTGGGTTGAAGTGTTGGAAGTTCTACGGATGTTGGATGCACAGGTACTAGTGTGCCTGCCTATCGATTGGGTTGAAGTGTTGGAAGTTCTGCACATGTTGGCCACAGATGTACTTGTGTGCCTGCCTATCGGTTGAGTTGAAGTGTTGGAAGTTCTACGGATGTTGGATGCACAGGTACTAGTGTGCCTATCGATTGGGTTGAAGTGTTGGAAGTTCTGCGCATGTTGGCCACAGATGTACTTGTGTGCCTGCCTATCGGTTGGGTTGAAGTGTTGGAAGTTCTACGGATGTTGGATGCACAGGTACTAGTGTGCCAATCGGTTGGGTTGAAGTGTTGGAAGTTCTACGGATGTTGGATGCACAGGTACTAGTGTGCCTGCCTATCGATTGGGTTGAAGTGTTGGAAGTTCTGCACATGTTGGCCACAGATGTACTTGTGTGCCTGCCTATCGGTTGAGTTGAAGTGTTGGAAGTTCTACGGATGTTGGATGCACAGGTACTAGTGTGCCTGCCTATCGATTGGGTTGAAGTGTTGGAAGTTCTGCGCATGTTGGCCACAGATGTACTTGTGTGCCTGCCTATCGGTTGGGTTGAAGTGTTGGAAGTTCTGTGGATGTTGCATGTACAGGTACGTGTGTGCCTATCAGTTGGGTTGAAGTGTTGGAAGTCCTGTGGATGTTGGATGCACAGGTACTTGTGTGCCTATCAGTTGGGTTGAAGGGTTAGAACTTCTGAAGATGTTGGATACACAGGTACTCCAGTGTCTATCGGTTGGTTTGATGTGTTGGGAGAGTTTTGCTAACACACTGTATGTTAGTGCCATCTTCCCTTCAGACAAGTTGGCTGCACAGGTACTACCTGTGTGCCTGCATATCACAGGTACTTGTGTGCCTGCCTATCGGTTGGGTTGAAGTGTTGGAAGTTTCTGCGGATGTTGGATGAACAGGTACTTGTGTACCTATCGATTGGGTTGAAGTGTTGGAAGTTCTGCGCATGTTGGCCACACAGTTACTTGTGTGCCTGCCTATCGGTTGGGTTGAAGTGTTGGAAGTTCTGCGGATGTTGGATGCACCGGTACTTGTGTACGTATAGGTTGGGTTGAAGTGTTGGAAGTTCTGCGGATGTTGGCTGCACAGGTACTTGTGTACCTATCGATTGGGTTGAAGTGTTGGAAGTTCTGTGGATGTTGGATGTACAGGTACGTGTGTGCCTATCAGTTGGGTTGAAGTGTTGGAGGTCCTGTGGATGTTGGATGCACAGGTACTTGTGTGCCTATCAGTTGGGTTGAAGTGTTGGAAGTTCTGGAGGGAGAGCGTTGTTTAGACCGTTGTGTGTCGGACTATCATCCATCCAGAGATGCTGGGTTCCTTGCGTGCCTACCGGTTGGTTTGTTGTAAACACAGTTGTCACAAGTGGAGGTAGTACTATATTATAGAGGTGTAGGTTCAGACTAAATTGTTGTTCATATAGTCTGTCAGAGTATGTTGGGAGATGTGTTGGGCAAGTTTTGTTTACACGTGTGTAAGTATTATCTTCCCTTCGGAGATGTTGGCTGCACAGGGTCTTGTGTGCCCATCGGTTGGGTTGAAGTGTTGGAAGTTCTACGGATGTTGGATGCACAGGTACTAGTGTGCCAATCGGTTGGGTTGAAGTGTTGGAAGTTCTACGGATGTTGGATGCACAGGTACTAGTGTGCCTGCCTATCGATTGGGTTGAAGTGTTGGAAGTTCTGCGCATGTTGGCCACAGATGTACTTGTGTGCCTGCCTATCGGTTGGGTTGAAGTGTTGGAAGTTCTACGGATGTTGGATGCACAGGTACTAGTGTGCCAATCAGTTGGGTTGAAGTGTTGGAAGTTCTACGGATGTTGGATGCACAGGTACTAGTGTGCCAATCAATTGGGTTGAAGTGTTGGAAGTTCTACGGATGTTGGATGCACAGGTACTAGTGTGCCTGCCTATCGATTGGGTTGAAGTGTTGGAAGTTCTGCGCATGTTGGCCACAGATGTACTTGTGTGCCTGCCTATCGGTTGGGTTGAAGTGTTGGAAGTTCTACGGATGTTGGATGCACAGGTACTAGTGTGCCAATCGGTTGGGTTGAAGTGTTGGAAGTTCTACGGATGTTGGATGCACAGGTACTAGTGTGCCTGCCTATCGATTGGGTTGAAGTGTTGGAAGTTCTGCGCATGTTGGCCACAGATGTACTTGTGTGCCTGCCTTTCGGTTGGGTTGAAGTGTTGGAAGTTCTACGGATGTTGGATGCACAGGTACTAGTGTGCCAATCGGTTGGGTTGAAGTGTTGGAAGTTCTACGGATGTTGGATGCACAGGTACTAGTGTGCCTGCCTATCGATTGGGTTGAAGTGTTGGAAGTTCTGCGCATGTTGGCCACAGATGTACTTGTGTGCCTGCCTATCGGTTGGGTTGAAGTGTTGGAAGTTCTACGGATGTTGGATGCACAGGTACTAGTGTGCCAATCGGTTGGGTTGAAGTGTTGGAAGTTCTACGGATGTTGGATGCACAGGTACTAGTGTGCCTGCCTATCGATTGGGTTGAAGTGTTGGAAGTTCTGCGCATGTTGGCCACAGATGTACTTGTGTGCCTGCCTTTCGGTTGGGTTGAAGTGTTGGAAGTTCTACGGATGTTGGATGCACAGGTACTAGTGTGCCAATCGGTTGGGTTGAAGTGTTGGAAGTTCTACGGATGTTGGATGCACAGGTACTTGTGTGCCTGCCTATCGATTGGGTTGAAGTGTTGGAAGTTCTGCGCATGTTGGCCACAGATGTACTTGTGTGCCTGCCTATCGGTTGGGTTGAAGTGTTGGAAGTTCTGTGGATGTTGCATGTACAGGTACGTGTTCCTATCAGTTGGGTTGAAGGGTTGGAACTTCTGATGATGTTGGATACACAGGTACTCCAGTGTCTATCGGTTGGTTTGATGTGTTGGGAGAGATTTGCTGCTAACACACTGAATGTTAGTACCATCTTCCCTTCAGAAATGTTGGCTGCACAGGTACTCCAGTGTCTATCGGTTGGTTTGATGTGTTGGGAGAGTTTTGCTAACACACTGTATGTTAGTGCCATCTTCCCTTCAGACAAGTTGGCTGCACAGGTACTACCTGTGTGCCTGCATATCGATTGGTTTGAAGTGTTGGAAGTTCTGGAGGGAGAGCGTTGTTTAGACCGTTGTGTGTCGGACTATCATCCATCCAGAGATGTTGGCTTCCTTGTGTGCCTACCGGTTGGTTTTGTTGTAAACACAGTTGTCACAAGTGGAGGTAGTGCTATATTATAGAGGTGTAGGTTCAGACTAAATTGTTGTTCATATAGTCTGTCAGAGTATGTTGGGAGTTGTATTGGTCAAGTTGTGTTTACACTTGTGTGTAAGTATTCTCTTCCCTTCGGAGAAGTTGGCCACACAGGTACTTGTGTGCCTGCCTATCGGTTGGGTTGAAGTGTTGGAAGTTTCTGCGGATGTTGGATGAACAGGTACTTGTGTACCTATCGATTGGGTTGAAGTGTTGGAAGTTCTGCGCATGTTGGCCACACAGGTACTTGTGTGCCTGCCTATAGATTGGGTTGAAGTGTTGGAAGTTCTGCGCATGTTGGCCACATGGGTACTTGTGTGCCTGCCTATCGGTTGGGTTGAAGTGTTGGAAGTTCTGCGGATGTTGGATGAACAGGTACTTGTGTACCTATCGATTGGGTTGAAGTGTTGGAAGTTCTGCGCATGTTGGCCACACAGTTACTTGTGTGCCTGCCTATCGGTTGGGTTGAAGTGTTGGAAGTTCTGCGGATGTTGGCTGCATAGGTACTTGTGTACCTATCGATTGGGTTGAAGTGTTGGAAGTTCTGTGCATGTTGGCCACACAGGTACTTGTGTGCCTGCCTATCGGTTGGGTTGAAGTGTTGGAAGTTCTGCGGATGTTGGATGCACAGGTACTTGTGTGACTGCCTATCGGTTGGGTTGAAGTGTTGGACGTTCTGCGCTTGTTTGCCACAGATGTACTTGTGTGCCTGCCTTTCGGTTGGGTTGAAGGGTTGGAAATTCTGCGGATGTTGGATGTACAGGTACGTGTGTGCCTATCAGTTGGGTTGAAGTGTTGAAAGTCCTGTGGATGTTGGATGCACAGGTACTTGTGTGCCTATCAGTTGGGTTGAAGGGTTGGAACTTCTATAGATGTTGGATACACAGGTACTCCAGTGTCTATCGGTTGGTTTGATGTGTTGGGAGAGATTTGCTGCTAACACACTGAATGTTAGTACCATCTTCCCTTCAGAAATGTTGGCTGCACAGGTACTCCAGTGTCTATCTGTTGGTTTGATGTGTTGGGAGAGTTTTGCTAACACACTGTATGTTAGTGCCATCTTCCCTTCAGACAAGTTGGCTGCACAGGTACTACTTGTGTGCCAGCATATCGGTTGGTTTTAAGTGTTGGAAGTTCTGCGGATGTTGGCTGCACAGGTACTTGTGTGCCTTTCGATTGGTTTGAAGTGTTGGAAGTTCTGCGCATGTTGGCCACATGGGTACTTGTGTGCCTGCCTATCGGTTGGGTTGAAGTGTTGGAAGTTCTGTGGATGTTGGATGGACAGGTACTTGTGTACCTATCGGTTGGGTTGAAGTGTTGGAAGTTCTGCGGATGTTAGATGCACAGGTACCTATCGGTTGGGTTGAAGTGTTGGAAGTTCTGCGCTTGTTGGCCACAGATATACTTGTGTGCCTTCCTATCGGTTGGGTTGAAGTGTTGGAAGTTCTGTGGATGTTGCATGTACAGGTACGTGTATGCCTATCAGTTGGGTTGAAGTGTTGGAAGTTCTGTGGATGTTGGATGCACAGGTACTTGTGTGCCTATCAGTTGGGTTGAAGGGTTAGAACTTCTGAAGATGTTGGATACACAGGTACTCCAGTGTCTATCGGTTGGTTTGATGTGTTGGGAGAGATTTGCTGCTAACACACTGAATGTTAGTACCATTTTCCCTTCAGAAATGTTGGCTGCACAGGTACTCCAGTGTCTATCGGTTGGTTTAATGTGTTGGGAGAGTTTTGCTAACACACTGTATATTAGTGCCATCTTCCCTTCAGACAAGTTGGCTGCACAGGTACTACTTGTGTGCCTGCATATCGGTTGGTTTGAAGTGTTGGAAGTTCTGGAGGGAGAGCGTTGTTTAGACCGTTGTGTGTCGGACTATCATCCATCCAGAGATGTTGGATTCATTGTGTGCCCTGGATGGTTTTGTTGTAAACACAGTTGTCACAAGTGGAGGTAGTACTATATTATAGAGGTGTAGATTCAGACTAAATTGTTGTTCATATAGTCTGTCAGAGTATGTTGGGAGTTGTATTGGGCAAGTTGTGTTTACACTTGTGTAAGTATTCTCTTCCCTTCGGAGAAGTTGGCCACACAGGTACTTGTGTACCTGCCTATCGGTTGGGTTGAAGTGTTGGAAGTTCTGCGGATGTTGGATGCACAGGTACTTGTGTACCTATCGGTTGGGTTGAAGTGTTGGAAGTTCTGCGCATGTTGGCCACACAGGTACTTGTGTGCCTGCCTATCGGTTGGGTTGAAGTGTTGGAAGTTCTGTGGATGTTGGCTGCACAGGTACTTGTGTACCTATCGATTGGTTTAAAGTGTTGGAAGTTCTGCGCATGTTGGCCACCTGGGTACTTGTGTGCCTGCCTAACGGTTGGGTTGAAGTGTTGAGTTCTGCGGATGTCGGATGCACAGGTACTTGTGTACCTATCGGTTGGGTTGAAGTGTTGGAAGTTCTGCGCATGTTGGTCACACAGGTACTTGTGTGCCTGCATATCGGTTGGGTTGAAGTGTTGGAAGTTCTGCGCATAGTGTACCTATCGATTGGGTTGAAGTGTTGGAAGTTCTGTGCATGTTGGCCACACAGGTACTTGTGTGCCTGCCTATCGGTTGGGTTGAAGTGTTGGAAGTTCTGCGCATAGTGTACCTATCGATTGGGTTGAATTGTTGGAAGTTCTGTGCATGTTGGCCACACAGGTACTTGTGTGCCTGCCTATCGGTTGTATTGAAGTGTTGGAAGTTCTGCGGATGTTGGAGGTACAGGTAGTTGTGTACCTATCGATTGGGTTGAAGTGTTGGAAGTTCTGCGGATGTTGGCCACACAGGTACTTGTGTGCCTGCCTATCGGTTGGGTTGAAGTGTTGGAGTTCTGCTGCTGGAAGTTTTGTGCTACACACAGTATGCTATACCATCTTTCAGACAAGTTGGCCACCCAGGTACTTGTGTGCCTGCCTATTGGTTGTGTTGAAGTGTTGGAAGTTCTGCGGATGTTGGATGCACAGGTACTTGTGTACCTATCGGTTGGGTTGAAGTGTTGGAAGTTCTGTGGATGTTGCATGCACAGGTACTTGTGTACCTATCGGTTGGGTTGAAGTGTAGGAAGTTCTGCTGGGACAGTTGTGCTGACACACTTTGTGTTAGTGCCATCTCCCCTTCCGAGATGTTGGATGCACAGGTACTTGTGTGCCTATTGGTTGGGTCAAGTGTAGGAAGTTCTGCAGATGTTAATGCACAGGTACTTGTGTACCTATCAGTTGGGTTCAAGTGTTGGAAGTTCTGTGGATGTTGCATGTACAGGTACGTGTGTGCCTATCAGTTGGGTTGAAGTGTTGGAAGTCCTGTGGATGTTGGATGCACAGGTACTTGTGTGCCTATCAGTTGGGTTGAAGGGTTGGAACTTCTGAAGATGTTGGATACACAGGTACTCCAGTGTCTATCGGTTGGTTTAATGTGTTGGGAGAGTTTTGCTAACACACTGTATATTAGTGCCATCTTCCCTTCAGACAAGTTGGCTGCACAGGTACTACTTGTGTGCCTGCATATCGGTTGGTTTGAAGTGTTGGAAGTTCTGGAGGGAGAGCGTTGTTTAGACCGTTGTGTGTCGGACTATCATCCATCCAGAGATGTTGGCTTCCTTGTGTGCCTACCGGTTGGTTTTGTTGTAAACACAGTTGTCACAAGTGGAGGTAGTGCTATATTATAGAGGTGTAGGTTCAGACTAAATTGTTGTTCATATAGTCTGTCAGAGTATGTTGGGAGTTGTATTGGGCAAGTTGTGTTTACACTTGTGTGTAAGTATTCTCTTCCCTTCGGAGAAGTTGGCCACACAGGTACTTGTGTGCCTGCCTATCGGTTGGGTTGAAGTGTTGGAAGTTCTGTGGATGTTGGATGCACAGGTACTTTTGTACCTATCGATTGGGTTGAAGTGTTGGAAGTTCTGCGCATAGTGTACCGACTTGGGTACTTGTGTGCCTGCCTATCGGTTGGGTTGAAGTGTTGGAAGTTCTGCGCATAGTGTACCGACTTGGGTACTTGTGTGCCTGCCTATCGGTTGGGTTGAAGTGTTGGAAGTTCTGCGGATGTTGGATGCACAGGTACTTGTGTACCTATCGGTTGGGTTGAAGTGTAGGAAGTTCTGCTGGGACAGTTGTGCTGACACACTGTGTTAGTGCCATCTTCCCTTCAGAGATGTTGGATGCACAGGTACTTGTGTGCCTATTGGTTGGGTCAAGTGTAGGAAGTTCTGCAGATGTTAATGCACAGGTACTTGCGTACCTATCAGTTGGGTTCAAGTGTTGGAAGTTCTGCGGATGTTGGCTGCACAGGTACTAGTGTGCCAATCAGTTGGGTTGAAGTGTTGGAAGTTCTGCTGGGAGAGTGTTGTTTAGACCATTGGGGTGTAGGTACTATCATCCATCCAGAGATGTTTGCTTCCTTGTGTGCCATCTTCCCTTCATACAAGTTGGCTGTCCATGTACTTCTGTGCCTGCCTATCAACCAGTTGAAGTGCTGGAAGTTCTTCTCACGTTTCTCACCCCCAATATTATTGATCAAAACCACTTTGCAAACCTATTAAGAACATCATTATCTAACTCTAGGAACAGTTTCGGCTCAATTTGACAAAATTGATTTTGCAATGAAAAATCAGTACAAAGGCTCAGGGTAAAAATTCAAATTTTGATAGAATATTACAATGCTCACGGTTCTCACCCACAATATTATTGATCAAAACTTCTTTGGAAACCTATTAAGGACATCATTATCTAACTCAAGGAACAGTTTCGGACAAATCTAAAACGAGTGATTTTTGATGAAAAAATCAATACCTAGGCTATAGTTCAGGGCAAAATTCAAATTACAAGAGAACACTAAAATGCTCACGGTACTAACAGATAATATTATTGATCAAAACCACTTTGGAAACATATTAAGGACATCATTATCTAACTCTAGGAACAGTTTCGGGTCAATCTGAAATGATTGATTTTGAAATGAAAAATCAGTACATAGGCTATAGTTCAGGGTAAAAATTCAAATTTTGATAGAATATTAAAATGCTCACAGTTCTCACCCACAATATTATTGATCAAAACCTCTTTGGAAACCTATTGAGGACATCATTATCTAACTCTAGGAACAGTTTCGACCAAATTTCAAATGATTGATTTGGCAATAAAAAATCAGTACAAAGTCTATAGTTCAGGGTAAAAATTCAAATTTTGATAGAATATTAAAATGCTCACGGTTTTAACAGTTGATCAAAACCACTTTGGAAACATATTAAGGACTGTGATAACCTGATACATGTGTATGAATTATTAGGTATTTTCTGTATTTATGGTATTTGTATTTGTATGGTTGTAATGTTGCTGATTTTTAGTGAGATACTCAGAGATAGTGAAAATCTAGTTGAATCAAATATTATAACGTTACATTGGCGACGAGGATACTGGATACTGACATGGCAGGAGTGATAGGACGAGTTGGTGAATTCGACCCCAAGCTTGAAAGTTGGGAGCAATATTTGGAGAGATTTCAACACTTTCTCGAGGCAAACGGCATATAAGATGCTGCGAAGAAACGGTCAGTGCATGTTTCTATCAATCATAGGACCGACCACCTACAAACTCCTCTCTAGTCTGATCGCACCAGACAAGCCTGGAGAAAAATCATACGAGGATTTAGTAAAAGTGTTGAAAGAACATCATAATCCCACTCCGTCGGAAATCGTTCAGAGATACAAATTCCATACCCGCATACGTAAACCAGAGGAATCAATTCAAGCAAGCCAAGTGTCTGAGTTGTGGCAAAGTAGGTCACATTCAAAGAGTTTGTAGAACCTCCCAAAAGCCAGACAGGTCCATCCCCCAAACCACAAGCCTCAATCCATAAAGCAAAATAACTGAGAAAGAGGAGGATCCAGTTGAACTTCTAATAAACCACATAGGAGAGGGAAATAATCCAATACAAATGACTACTTACATTGAAGGGAAACCTGTACTAATGGAGTTAGATACAGGAGCAGCAGTCTCATATTTGGGATACACTATAGATGAAGATAGGCTACATCCCACTGAGGAGAAGCTACAAGCTATTCAAGATGTGCCTAGCCCCAAAAATGTGACTCAGTTAAAATCCTATTTGGACTGCTGTCATACTGTGGCAGATTTTTACCTAATTTGTCAAATGTTCTTTTTCCTTTATATAGGTTGCTCAGGAAGCAGACACCATGGAAGTGGTCAATAACAGAAGAGGAAACGTTCCAAAATTCAAAAAAATTATTGATGTCATCAAATTTATTGCTCCATTTCGATCCCTCTCTCGAATTAATCCTAGCGTGTGATGCTTCAAATTATGGAATTGGAGCAGTTCTAGCTCACCGTTTACCCAATGGGGCAGAGAAGCCCATAGGCTTCGCATCTCGTACTCTCACAGAGACCGAAAAACGATATTCTCAACTCAAAAAAAAAGAAGGATTAGCCTGTATTTTTGGAATAAACGTCTAGCAGAAAGAATGGTTCAAGCTTTCAAAGGGGGGATGAAGAGATTATCTGAAGGTACAATAGAATTGAAACTAGCGAGGTTTTTATTCAATTATCGAATAACACCTCATAGTACCACAGACATGTCTCCCTCAGAGTTAATGTTCAGCAGACAATTACGTACTCGTTTTGATTTGTTACAACCCCAGTTGAAATCGAAAGTTGTCGAAAAACAACAGAAGCAAAAGCAGTTATTTGATAGCCACACTAAGGATAGAGATTTTGTTGTCGGTGATCTTGTCTATGTACGTAATTTTTCTAAGGAAAGTCCAAGAAAATGGATACCTGGTACTGTCGTAGAACGTAAAGGAAATGTAACTTTCGTAGTGCATCTTCAAGATTCAAATAACAATGTGAAAAGACACAAGAATCAAATGCGTCATCGTATGTGTGATTATATTCCAGAAATTGAAGTTTCACTTGAACAGACACCTACTCCAATGGAACAACCTCATAATAATAGGTACCCTACTAGGAATAGACGACCTCCACAACGTTTCGATGAAGAAGCCTGGCATTAAGAGAGGAGAGAACTATGATAACCTGATACATATCTATGAATTATTAGGTATTTTCTGTATTTATGGTATTTGTATGGTTGTAATGTTATTTAAGTGCTGATTTTATTAGTTTTTAGTGAGATACTCAGAGATAGTGAAAATCTGGTTGAATCAACTAAGAAAGTTATCACAACGTTACAAGGACATCATTATCTAACTCTAGGAACAGTTTCGGCTCAATATGAAAGGATCGATTTTGCAATGAAAAATCAGTACAAAGGCTATAGTTCAAGGTAAAAATTCAAATTTGGATAGAATATTAAAATGCTCTTGGTTCTAACAGATAACATTATTCATCAAAGCCACTTTGGAAACATATTAAGGACATCATTATCTAACTCTAGGAACAGTTTCGGCTCAATCTGAAAAGATCGATTTTGTAATGAAAAATCAGTACAAAGGCTATAGTTCAGGGTAAAAATTCAAATTTTGATAGAATATTAAAATGCTCATGGTTCTAACAGATAACATTATTCATCAAAACCACTTTGGAAACATATTAAGGACATCATTATCTAACTCTAGGAACAGTTTCGGCTCAATCTGAAAGCATCGATTTTGCAATGAAAAATCAATACAAAGGCTATAGTTCAGGGTAAAAATTCAAATTTTGATAGAATATTAAAATGCTCAAGGTTCTAACAGATAACATTATTGATCAAAACAACTTTGGAAACATATTAAGGACATCATTATCTAACTCTAGGAACAGTTTCGGACAAATCTGAAACGAGTGATTTTTTATGAAAAAATCAATACAAAGGCTATAGTTCAGGGTAAAAATTCAAATTTTAATAGAATATTAAAATGCTCATGGTTCTAACAGATAACATTATTCATCAAAACCACTTTGGAAACATATTAAGGACATCATTATCTAACTCTAGGAACAGTTTCGGCTCAATCTGAAAGGATCGATTTTGCAATGAAAAATCAGTACAAAGGCTATAGTTCAGGGTAAAAATTCAAATTTTGATAGAATATTAAAATGCTCACGGTTCTAACAGATAATGTTATTGATCAAAACCACTTTGGAAACATATTAAGGACATCATTATCTAACTCTAGGAACAGTTTCGGACAAATCTGAAACGAGTGATTTTTTATGAAAAAATCAATACAAAGGCTATAGTTCAGGGTAAAAATTCAAATTTTGATAGAATATTAAAATGCTCATGGTTCTAACAGATAACATTATTCATCAAAACCACTTTGGAAACATATTAAGGACATCATTATCTAACTCTAGGAACAGTTTCGGCTCAATCTGAAAGCATCGATTTTGCAATGAAAAATCAATACAAAGGCTATAGTTCAGGGTAAAAATTCAAATTTTGATAGAATATTAAAATGCTCATGGTTCTAACAGATAACATTATTCATCAAAACCACTTTGGAAACATATTAAGGACATCATTATCTAACTCTAGGAACATTTTCGGCTCAATCTGAAAGCATCGATTTTGCAATGAAAAATCAATACAAAGGCTATAGTTCAGGGTAAAAATTCAAATTTTGATAGAATATTAAAATGCTCACGGTTCTAACAGATAATGTTATTGATCAAAACCACTTTGGAAACATATTAAGGACATCATTATCTAACTCTAGGAACAGTTTCGGGTCAATCTGAAAGCATCGATTTTGCAATGAAAAATCAGTACAAAGGCTATAGTTCAGGGTAAAAATTCAAATTTTGATAGAATATTAAAATGCTCATGGTTCTAACAGATAACATTATTCATCAAAACCACTTTGGAAACATATTAAGGACATCATTATCTAACTCTAGGAACAGTTTCGGCTCAATCTGAAAGCATCGATTTTGCAATGAAAAATCAATACAAAGGCTATAGTTCAGGGTAAAAATTCAAATTTTGATAGAATATTAAAATGCTCAAGGTTCTAACAGATAACATTATTGATCAAAACAACTTTGGAAACATATTAAGGACATCATTATCTAACTCTAGGAACAGTTTCGGGTCAATCTGAAAGCATCGATTTTGCAATGAAAAATCAGTACAAAGGCTATAGTTCAGGGTAAAAATTCAAATTTTGATAGAATATTAAAATGCTCATGGTTCTAACAGATAACATTATTCATCAAAACCACTTTGGAAACATATTAAGGACATCATTATCTAACTCTAGGAACAGTTTCGGCTCAATCTGAAAGCATCGATTTTGCAATGAAAAATCAATACAAAGGCTATAGTTCAGGGTAAAAATTCAAATTTTGATAGAATATTAAAATGCTCATGGTTCTAACAGATAACATTATTCATCAAAACCACTTTGGAAACATATTAAGGACATCATTATCTAACTCTAGGAACAGTTTCGGCTCAATCTGAAAGCATCGATTTTGCAATGAAAAATCAATACAAAGGCTATAGTTCAGGGTAAAAATTCAAATTTTGATAGAATATTAAAATGCTCAAGGTTCTAACAGATAACATTATTGATCAAAACAACTTTGGAAACATATTAAGGACATCATTATCTAACTCTAGGAACAGTTTCGGGTCAATCTGAAAGCATCGATTTTGCAATGAAAAATCAATACAAAGGCTATAGTTCAGGGTAAAAATTCAAATTTTGATAGAATATTAAAATGCTCATGGTTCTAACAGATAACATTATTCATCAAAACCACTTTGGAAACATATTAAGGACATCATTATCTAACTCTAGGAACAGTTTCGGGTCAATCTGAAAGCATCGATTTTGCAATGAAAAATCAGTACAAAGGCTATAGTTCAGGGTAAAAATTCAAATTTTGATAGAATATTAAAATGCTCATGGTTCTAACAGATAACATTATTCATCAAAACCACTTTGGAAACATATTAAGGACATCATTATCTAACTCTAGGAACAGTTTCGGCTCAATCTGAAAGCATCGATTTTGCAATGAAAAATCAATACAAAGGCTATAGTTCAGGGTAAAAATTCAAATTTTGATAGAATATTAAAATGCTCATGGTTCTAACAGATAACATTATTCATCAAAACCACTTTGGAAACATATTAAGGACATCATTATCTAACTCTAGGAACAGTTTCGGCTCAATCTGAAAGCATCGATTTTGCAATGAAAAATCAATACAAAGGCTATAGTTCAGGGTAAAAATTCAAATTTTGATAGAATATTAAAATGCTCAAGGTTCTAACAGATAACATTATTGATCAAAACAACTTTGGAAATATTAAGGACATCATTATCTAACTCTAGGAACAGTTTCGGACAAATCTGAAACGAGTGATTTTTTATGAAAAAATCAATACAAAGGCTATAGTTCAGGGTAAAAATTCAAATTTTGATAGAATATTAAAATGCTCATGGTTCTAACAGATAACATTATTCATCAAAACCACTTTGGAAACATATTAAGGACATCATTATCTAACTCTAGGAACAGTTTCGGCTCAATCTGAAAGGATCGATTTTGCAATGAAAAATCAGTACAAAGGCTATAGTTCAGGGTAAAAATTCAAATTTTGATAGAATATTAAAATGCTCATGGTTCTAACAGATAACATTATTCATCAAAACCACTTTGGAAACATATTAAGGACATCATTATCTAACTCTAGGAACAGTTTCGGCTCAATCTGAAAGCATCGATTTTGCAATGAAAAATCAATACAAAGGCTATAGTTCAGGGTAAAAATTCAAATTTTGATAGAATATTAAAATGCTCAAGGTTCTAACAGATAACATTATTGATCAAAACAACTTTGGAAATATTAAGGACATCATTATCTAACTCTAGGAACAGTTTCGGACAAATCTGAAACGAGTGATTTTTTATGAAAAAATCAATACAAAGGCTATAGTTCAGGGTAAAAATTCAAATTTTGATAGAATATTAAAATGCTCATGGTTCTAACAGATAACATTATTCATCAAAACCACTTTGGAAACATATTAAGGACATCATTATCTAACTCTAGGAACAGTTTCGGCTCAATCTGAAAGGATCGATTTTGCAATGAAAAATCAATACAAAGGCTATAGTTCAGGGTAAAAATTCAAATTTTGATAGAATATTAAAATGCTCATGGTTCTAACAGATAACATTATTCATCAAAACCACTTTGGAAACATATTAAGGACATCATTATCTAACTCTAGGAACAGTTTCGGCTCAATCTGAAAGCATCGATTTTGCAATGAAAAATCAATACAAAGGCTATAGTTCAGGGTAAAAATTCAAATTTTGATAGAATATTAAAATGCTCAAGGTTCTAACAGATAACATTATTGATCAAAACAACTTTGGAAATATTAAGGACATCATTATCTAACTCTAGGAACAGTTTCGGACAAATCTGAAACGAGTGATTTTTTATGAAAAAATCAATACAAAGGCTATAGTTCAGGGTAAAAATTCAAATTTTGATAGAATATTAAAATGCTCATGGTTCTAACAGATAACATTATTCATCAAAACCACTTTGGAAACATATTAAGGACATCATTATCTAACTCTAGGAACAGTTTCGGCTCAATCTGAAAGGATCGATTTTGCAATGAAAAATCAGTACAAAGGCTATAGTTCAGGGTAAAAATTCAAATTTTGATAGAATATTAAAATGCTCATGGTTCTAACAGATAACATTATTCATCAAAACCACTTTGGAAACATATTAAGGACATCATTATCTAACTCTAGGAACAGTTTCGGCTCAATCTGAAAGCATCGATTTTGCAATGAAAAATCAATACAAAGGCTATAGTTCAGGGTAAAAATTCAAATTTTGATAGAATATTAAAATGCTCAAGGTTCTAACAGATAACATTATTGATCAAAACAACTTTGGAAATATTAAGGACATCATTATCTAACTCTAGGAACAGTTTCGGACAAATCTGAAACGAGTGATTTTTTATGAAAAAATCAATACAAAGGCTATAGTTCAGGGTAAAAATTCAAATTTTGATAGAATATTAAAATGCTCATGGTTCTAACAGATAACATTATTCATCAAAACCACTTTGGAAACATATTAAGGACATCATTATCTAACTCTAGGAACAGTTTCGGCTCAATCTGAAAGGATCGATTTTGCAATGAAAAATCAGTACAAAGGCTATAGTTCAGGGTAAAAATTCAAATTTTGATAGAATATTAAAATGCTCACGGTTCTAACAGATAATGTTATTGATCAAAACCACTTTGGAAACATATTAAGGACATCATTATCTAACTCTAGGAACAGTTTCGGGTCAATCTGAAAGCATCGATTTTGCAATGAAAAATCAATACAAAGGCTATAGTTCAGGGTAAAAATTCAAATTTTGATAGAATATTAAAATGCTCATGGTTCTAACAGATAACATTATTCATCAAAACCACTTTGGAAACATATTAAGGACATCATTATCTAACTCTAGGAACAGTTTCGGGTCAATCTGAAAGCATCGATTTTGCAATGAAAAATCAGTACAAAGGCTATAGTTCAGGGTAAAAATTCAAATTTTGATAGAATATTAAAATGCTCATGGTTCTAACAGATAACATTATTCATCAAAACCACTTTGGAAACATATTAAGGACATCATTATCTAACTCTAGGAACAGTTTCGGGTCAATCTGAAAGCATCGATTTTGCAATGAAAAATCAGTACAAAGGCTATAGTTCAGGGTAAAAATTCAAATTTTGATAGAATATTAAAATGCTCATGGTTCTAACAGATAACATTATTCATCAAAACCACTTTGGAAACATATTAAGGACATCATTATCTAACTCTAGGAACAGTTTCGGCTCAATCTGAAAGCATCGATTTTGCAATGAAAAATCAATACAAAGGCTATAGTTCAGGGTAAAAATTCAAATTTTGATAGAATATTAAAATGCTCAAGGTTCTAACAGATAACATTATTGATCAAAACAACTTTGGAAACATATTAAGGACATCATTATCTAACTCTAGGAACAGTTTCGGACAAATCTGAAACGAGTGATTTTTTATGAAAAAATCAATACAAAGGCTATAGTTCAGGGTAAAAATTCAAATTTTAATAGAATATTAAAATGCTCATGGTTCTAACAGATAACATTATTCATCAAAACCACTTTGGAAACATATTAAGGACATCATTATCTAACTCTAGGAACAGTTTCGGCTCAATCTGAAAGGATCGATTTTGCAATGAAAAATCAGTACAAAGGCTATAGTTCAGGGTAAAAATTCAAATTTTGATAGAATATTAAAATGCTCACGGTTCTAACAGATAATGTTATTGATCAAAACCACTTTGGAAACATATTAAGGACATCATTATCTAACTCTAGGAACAGTTTCGGGTCAATCTGAAAGCATCGATTTTGCAATGAAAAATCAGTACAAAGGCTATAGTTCAGGGTAAAAATTCAAATTTTGATAGAATATTAAAATGCTCATGGTTCTAACAGATAACATTATTCATCAAAACCACTTTGGAAACATATTAAGGACATCATTATCTAACTCTAGGAACAGTTTCGGCTCAATCTGAAAGCATCGATTTTGCAATGAAAAATCAATACAAAGGCTATAGTTCAGGGTAAAAATTCAAATTTTGATAGAATATTAAAATGCTCATGGTTCTAACAGATAACATTATTCATCAAAACCACTTTGGAAACATATTAAGGACATCATTATCTAACTCTAGGAACAGTTTCGGCTCAATCTGAAAGCATCGATTTTGCAATGAAAAATCAATACAAAGGCTATAGTTCAGGGTAAAAATTCAAATTTTGATAGAATATTAAAATGCTCAAGGTTCTAACAGATAACATTATTGATCAAAACAACTTTGGAAATATTAAGGACATCATTATCTAACTCTAGGAACAGTTTCGGACAAATCTGAAACGAGTGATTTTTTATGAAAAAATCAATACAAAGGCTATAGTTCAGGGTAAAAATTCAAATTTTGATAGAATATTAAAATGCTCATGGTTCTAACAGATAACATTATTCATCAAAACCACTTTGGAAACATATTAAGGACATCATTATCTAACTCTAGGAACAGTTTCGGCTCAATCTGAAAGCATCGATTTTGCAATGAAAAATCAATACAAAGGCTATAGTTCAGGGTAAAAATTCAAATTTTGATAGAATATTAAAATGCTCAAGGTTCTAACAGATAACATTATTGATCAAAACAACTTTGGAAACATATTAAGGACATCATTATCTAACTCTAGGAACAGTTTCGGACAAATCTGAAACGAGTGATTTTTTATGAAAAAATCAATACAAAGGCTATAGTTCAGGGTAAAAATTCAAATTTTAATAGAATATTAAAATGCTCATGGTTCTAACAGATAACATTATTCATCAAAACCACTTTGGAAACATATTAAGGACATCATTATCTAACTCTAGGAACAGTTTCGGCTCAATCTGAAAGGATCGATTTTGCAATGAAAAATCAGTACAAAGGCTATAGTTCAGGGTAAAAATTCAAATTTTGATAGAATATTAAAATGCTCACGGTTCTAACAGATAATGTTATTGATCAAAACCACTTTGGAAACATATTAAGGACATCATTATCTAACTCTAGGAACAGTTTCGGGTCAATCTGAAAGCATCGATTTTGCAATGAAAAATCAGTACAAAGGCTATAGTTCAGGGTAAAAATTCAAATTTTGATAGAATATTAAAATGCTCATGGTTCTAACAGATAACATTATTCATCAAAACCACTTTGGAAACATATTAAGGACATCATTATCTAACTCTAGGAACAGTTTCGGCTCAATCTGAAAGCATCGATTTTGCAATGAAAAATCAATACAAAGGCTATAGTTCAGGGTAAAAATTCAAATTTTGATAGAATATTAAAATGCTCATGGTTCTAACAGATAACATTATTCATCAAAACCACTTTGGAAACATATTAAGGACATCATTATCTAACTCTAGGAACAGTTTCGGCTCAATCTGAAAGCATCGATTTTGCAATGAAAAATCAATACAAAGGCTATAGTTCAGGGTAAAAATTCAAATTTTGATAGAATATTAAAATGCTCAAGGTTCTAACAGATAACATTATTGATCAAAACAACTTTGGAAATATTAAGGACATCATTATCTAACTCTAGGAACAGTTTCGGACAAATCTGAAACGAGTGATTTTTTATGAAAAAATCAATACAAAGGCTATAGTTCAGGGTAAAAATTCAAATTTTGATAGAATATTAAAATGCTCATGGTTCTAACAGATAACATTATTCATCAAAACCACTTTGGAAACATATTTAGGACATCATTATCTAACTCTAGGAACATTTTCGGCTCAATCTGAAAGCATCGATTTTGCAATGAAAAATCAATTCAAATTTTGATAGAATATTAAAATGCTCACGGTTCTAACAGATAATGTTATTGATCAAAACAACTTTGGAAACATATTAAGGACATCATTATCTAACTCTAGGAACAGTTTCGGACAAATCTGAAACGAGTGATTTTTTATGAAAAAATCAATACAAAGGCTATAGTTCAGGGTAAAAATTCAAATTTTGATAGAATATTAAAATGCTCACGGTTCTAACAGATAACATTATTCATCAAAACCACTTTGGAAACATATTAAGGACATCATTATCCAACTCTAGGAACAGTTTCGGCTCAATCTGAAAGCATCGATTTTGCAATGAAAAATCAGTACAAAGGCTTTATATAGTTCAGGGTAAAAATTCAAATTTTGATAGAATATTAAAATGCTCAAGGTTCTAACAGATAATATTATTGATCAAAACCACTTTGGGAACATATTAAGGACATCATTATCTAACTCTAAGAACAGTTTCGGCTCTATCTGAAAGGATCGATTTTGCAATGAAAAATCAGTACAAAGGCTATAGTTTAGGGTAAAAATTCAAATTTTGATAGAATATTACAATACTCATGGTTCTAACAGATAACATTATTCATCAAAACCACTTTGGAAACATATTAAGGACATCATTATCTAACTCTAGGAACAGTTTCGGGTCAATCTGAAAGGATCGATTTTGCAATGAAAAATCGGCTATAGTTCAGGGTAAAAATTCAAATTTTGATAGAATATTACAACGCTCACGGTTCTCACCCACAATATTATTGATCAAAACTACTTTGGAAACATATTAAGGACATCATTATCTAACTCTAGGATCAGTTTCACACAAATCTGAAACGAGTGATTTTTGATGAAAAAATCAATACAAAGGCTATAGTTCAGGGTAAAAATTCAAATTTTGATAGAATATTAAAATGCTCACGGTTCTAACAGATAATGTTATTGATCAAAACCACTTTGGAAACATATTAAGGACATCATTATCTAACTCTAGGATCAGTTTCACACAAATCTGAAACGAGTGATTTTTGATGAAAAAATCAATACAAAGGCTATAGTTCAGGGAAAAAATTCAAATTTTGATAGAATATTAAAATGCTCATGGTTCTAACACATAATATTATTGATCAAAACCACTTGGGAAAATCATTAAGGACATCATTATCTAACTCTAGGAACAGTTTTGGCTAAATCTGAAAGAATCGATTTTGCAATGAAGAATCAGTACAAAGGCTATAGTTCAGGGTAAAAAGTCGAATTTCGAGAGAATACTAAATCGCTCATGATTCTAACAAATAACATTACTGACACTCTGGGAACATATTAAAGACATCATTATCCAACTCTAGGAACAGTTTCGACTCTATCTGAAGTGATTGATTTTGCAATGAAAAATCAGTACAGAGGCTATAGTTCAGGGTAAAAATTCGAATTTCGAGAGAATATTAAATCGCTCACGGTTCTAACAGATAACATTACTGATAAAAACCACTTTGCAAATATATTAAGGACATCATTATCTAACTCTAAAAACAGTTTTGACTCAATTTTAAATGATTGATTTTGCAATGAAAAATAAGTACAAAGGCTATAGTTCAGGGTAAAAATTGGAATTTCGAGAGAATACTAAATCGCTCATGGTTCTAACAGATAACATTACCAATCAAAACCACTTTGGGAACATATTAAGGAAATCTTATCTAACTCTAGGAAAAGTTTCGACTCAATCTGAAGTGATTGCTTTTGCAATGAAAAATCAGTACAAAGGCTATAGTTCAGGGTAAAGACATCCTTAACTATCTTCAGAAATGAATAGATCGACATAACACAACAACAAAAATTGTCCTCATATACACAATTAGATACAGCAATGGAGTTCAACAATCGGCAACACGTGGAGTGCCATAACTGGTTACGCCTACTTAATTATATCATAATAGTCAATGAGATTCATAGATCAAAGCCTAAACTCACAAGTGTAGCACGTGAAGAAGTTCTAGCAATATAAAAGGACATGCAACCTGATAGTGTTAGCCTGGTCAGCTGGGCAGTGGCTGTTCACCTCGTTGTTTTTGGTAGGACCGGGGTGAGTCTGTCATTGTTAGTGATGTTTGACGAGATCCTAGATCTCAAGGTCAGTTGTTACGTACTTCGTGTATGGCCCTCTTTCGAGGGGGGACTGGGATACCGGCAACTGTTCCTCCCCATCAAATGATCTGGCAGTGACTCCAAATGACCTCAGGCTATTTTGGTACTTCTTTTTTTTGCATTGATTTCTTCAATAAACTTGATAACTAGATCTAAATGCCAAAGTGCAAAGCACAATTGATCACTACTGTATTTTGCACACGTTTTAATTAACAAGAAACATATTTTATTAATAATTTATAATATTCATTATTATAGAGACAATAACTATAATGTAATTGCATAAGAGATATTATTACAACATGACCCTTAATATGCCAGTTAGATGAACCAATAACATAATAGCATGTCTAATGTTGTGCTATTAGCTTGCTGAACTTCCAAGTTGCATTAACGGGACTGTAAATGGTATGCCACACCTATATACCAGATGATGCGATTGAAATTTGGAATTACCAACTATAATTATGTAACTTAATGAGTAGAAGAAACTTTTAACATGTTACCTGCAGAGATTTGAGATAGAATAGCAAAGATTATTATGCCAATCAAGTAAAAATAACAGAATTATAATAATAACAAAAATTAATAATAAATATACTTGGATGAGGGACATTGGAAAGAAATAGATAATAAATAAAAGGAATATTAGTTATACTTACGATACTAACATCACTGGACAGTAAATTCTCATAGTACTTGAGTAATCTGAAACAATAGTACCTAATCGAAAAATCCATACTGGTTTACAGTTCCATGGTTCAAAGTGAATTTCAAGAGAATACTAAAACGCTCATGGTTCCTACAAGCAACATTTTTGATCAAAAACACTGCAGAATCATAATAAGGACATCATTATGGAACTCTGGTGACAGTTTTAGGAAAACTTTTTTCCAGTCAAAATTAAGTACCAAAGGCTATAGTTCATGGTTCAAAGTGAATTTCAATAGAATACTAAAACGCTCATGGTTCCTACAAACAACATTTTTGATCAAAAATACTGCAGAATCATAACAACGACATTACTATCGAACTCTAGGAATAGTTATAGGAAAACTTTTTTTCCAGTCAAATATTAAGTACCAAAGGCTATATATAGTTCATGGTTAAAAGTGAATTTCAACAGAATATTAAAACGCTCATGGTTCCTACAAACAACATTTTTGATCAAAAATACTGTAGAATCATAATAAGGACATCACTATCTAACTGTTGGAATAGTTATAGGAAAACTTTTTTCCAGTCAAAAATTAAGTACCAAAGGCTATATAGTTCATGGTTCAAAGTGAATTTCAACAGAATATTAAAACGCTCATGGTTCCTACAAACAACATTCTTGATCAAAAATACTGTAGAAACATAACAACGACATCACCATCTAATTCTAGGAACAGTTATAGGAAAACTTTTTTTTCCAGTCAAGAATTAAGTACCAAAGGCTATAGTCCATGGTTCAAAGTGAATTTCAATAAAATACTAAAACGCTCATGGTTCCTACAAACAACATTTTTGATCAAAAATACTGTAGAATCATAATAAGGACATCATTATGCACTCTGGTGACAGTTTTAGGAAAACTTTTTTCCAGTCAAAATTAAGTACCCAAGGCTATGGTTCATGGTTCAAAGTGAATTTCAATAGAATACTAAAACGCTCATGGTTCCTACAAACAACATTTTTGATCAAAAATACTGTAGAATCATAACAACGACATCACTATCTAGCTCTAAGAACAGTTATATGAAAACTTTTTTTCCAGTCAAGAATTAAGTACCAAAGGCTATATAGTTCATGGTTCAAAGTGAATTTCAATAGAATACTAAAACGCTCATGGTTCCTACAAACAACATTTTTGATCAAAAATACTGTAGAATCATAACAACGACATCACTATCTAGCTCTAGGAACAGTTATATGAAAACTTTTTTTCCAGTCAAGAATTAAGTACCAAAGGCTATAGTTCATGGTTCAAAGTGAATTTCAATAGAATACTAAAACGCTCATGGTTCCTACAAACAACATTTTTGATCAAAAATACTGTAGAATCATAACAACGACATCACTATCTAGCTCTAGGAACAGTTATATGAAAACTTTTTTTCCAGTCAAGAATTAAGTACCAAAGGCTATAGTTCATGGTTCAAAGTGAATTTCAATAGAATACTAAAACGCTCATGGTTCCTACAAACAACATTTTTGATCAAAAATACTGTAGAATCATAACATTGACATCACTATCTAGCTCTAGGAACAGTTATATGAAAACTTATTTTTCAGTCAAAAATTAAGTACCAAAGGCTATAGTTCATGGTTCAAAGTGAATTTCAATAGAATACTAAAACGCTCATGGTTCCTACAAACAACATTTTTGATCAAAAATACTGTAGAATCATAACAACGACATCACTATCTAACTCTGGGAATAGTTATATGAAAACTTTTTTTCCAGTCAAAAATTAAGTACCAAAAGCTAATTCTTCCTTAAATGTATTTCATATATAAATAAATATAAATTATTATTTACAGTTATTACAAATAAGAAGTACATCAAAACTATAGAAACATAAAAATAATTATAAAAAGTGTATAGGGTTTAAACATCCGTTGTGTATTGATCAACAGAGCACCTTCGAACAACAAACTTATATTTCATAGAGTAGTTTAAAAGTTGCAATGGAGTGAATCCGAAATGAAGAACACTCTCTTCATGACTGTGACTCAAAATGGCAACCAAATAAAAGTCTTTCAACTCTCTATCTTGAATATGTCTTTCCTGCTTTCCTCTTAGTCTCTGTTCTTCTTCCACTTGTTCAACAGTGAATTTAATCACTTCCAAAGAAGTGGTTGATGGTGTAACATATATCTTCAACAGTAAACCAAATATAAAGGAAGTCTAATGACAAGATATACAATTACCTTGACGCCTATTCCTTTTGGTAAACCAGTTTCATAACCAGGGTAAACCGTGATATGCCTTGGCGTTATCCCACTGGAGAGTACTGAAATTATACCCAGTTACAACACAAATGGTGATTATAAGAGTAATGAATGACTCACATTTTCTTGATGGCGAGAGAGTTCCAGCAGAAGATGACGAATTAGTCATGGAAGATGAAGAGGAAGACGATATTCGTTTTATTACTTTCACCTTATTCTTGAGTTGTCTAATTGTTACTCTCATTTCATTTGATAAATTACGAGCTGTTTGTACTGCAATTTCAATCCATCTCATTTGTTTCCACACACACTCTGTTTTCTACAATAATACAAAATTGTTATAATAATAATTGTTCTAGCCAATAACGTGATACCTCATGAAATTTCAAAAGTTGTTCGTGTCTTTTTTTTGCAAGTGAAATTTCAGCTTTTGAAAATGCCTACGCAAAATTCAGAAAGTAAATGAGGGAAAATATGAAAGATATGACTTAACATACGTCTCTCATTCTTTTCTGGGATACTAGAAGCTCAATATCCAGTCTAGATGACACCATTGTAAAGTTTGTTATGAAGTTACATTGATAAGTGTATAATTGCACTAAAATAGATGTAATAATGAATAAGCTTTACTTGTGTTATATTACCAAACTTACACAATTCAAAAGTCGAAATTGGCATGTGACTAAAATACTGTCCATCAAACTGGTCCCTTCCACCAGGAGGAGTACAAACGTGCTCTGGTTCTGGTGTTATTAAGAGAAATGTAACATTTTCATTGAGTTCAATAACTTCTTCAATGTATAACTGATGCTTTTCAACTTCCTGTGAGATGAAATGTAAAGTAACTAACTAAAATGATCCCAACATACTTCTGGATTGATGTTGAGAATTTCAAGAAAGTGTTCAATAGCTGGCAACAAATTCTTTTGGAGTGATTGGTTCCCAAAATCAATGTAACTTGTGGTTAGCTGAGATAAGTAAAAAAATAAAAGTTAGTAAAATACATAATATACTGTGTATTACCTCTTTATCCATACTTGCTAGTGATTGAAGCCATATCCATTCTTCTCTGTGAATAAAATTTTAAAATGAAATACTAACTTATCATGATGACAAAAACCTTGAAATGTTAGGATTAGTCCTAATTTTATAATGAGGAAACACATTTGGTAGTGTGCTTGAAGTGACTACTGTCATAGAAGCCAAAGAAAGTCGTGCTTTCAGATAACCAAGATAAAGACCCCTATAATTATAATAAATATGTTATCATGTAATTGTAAGTAGGACTGTGTCTCACTTAGGTAGCCTGTTTGAACACTGTACATGATGGTGTATTATATTTGACACGTCACATATCAATAGTTCAAGCGCATTTGTGTTTGCTAGGGACTCCATATTACCAGTTTCGTTGTCTATTAGTGGATATTTTCTCTGCAACTTTGCTACACTAGACCATTTTATATTAGGAACTTGAAATCCTTTATAATCCTGTAGAATAAGCAATATGCCTATTAATTTATTAATTACATCAAAATTATACCTAACCTCAATGAACTGCACTAGCACAAATATAGTAGTTCCATGTGTGTCCTGATATGGTCTATGATGAACCAGACCTAAATTAGATTGACCAGTGGCAATCTAATCAATTAAGATGTAATCACAATAATGCATGATTTTAACACATCTTACTTGCATTGCTATTATTGCATGTAACAAATGATTGCGAAATTGAATTGCAGGTGAAGAAGTAAAACTATCAGAAATCTCACACATTTCCTTAATATTCTCCCATGTACATCCAACCTAAAATAAATCGTGTAATACATAAAACAGAAATGGAATGCATCCATCACCTTTGCAAGCCATGCAAAGTCTGTTCCTATAGAACTGGGATGAGAATCTGATATTTCAATAATTGGTAAGTTATCATCAACAGTGACAAGAACTCTTCCTTCCACAGAATATATAACTGATGCAAGATATACTCCACTAGAATTAATTTTTATTTAGAAATCATCAGGTCGGTTATATTAAATATTACACTTACGACTTTAAATTCTTGGAAAACTTAACTCCCTGATGGAACAGTCTTGTAAATCCCTTTTTGATACTTCGTTTGCTATTAGCTATAGGTGTACCTGGAGCAGTAACTATGAATACAAAACAATGCAAACTGGTAATACTATTTACTCATATACACCTGTTTCGCGTTGCTGTACAGAGAAAGCCTGATTCATTTCAGCTAAAATAATTTCCATCTGAATTGTACAGCCTTGGAATCGTGGTTGGGTATTGTTACAGTCATGCCAACCTTTTAGAGGATAGTATAAAAATGCATACCATCCATGCTTTGAGATACAACACTAACTTGAAGGTATAGCATATGAAGGAGCTGCTTTGGGAGAACCAAATCCTTTCATATTAAAAGCAGATACTCTCACAAAATACTTTTGACCCTAATAGTAAGACATTTGTACTGTTACAATAATGGGTAAATATTATATACTCACTTTATCAAGGTCAGGAATAGTGTATTCCTTGTGTCTCAAATCACACATTATAAACTCGCCAACTTCAGGAGTAAAGTGTTCCTCCTTACTCCACTCAACTGAAGAGTTTAATTGTTCATCCAGATCACTTCAACATTTTCTCACTCACTTTTATAACGTGTTGCTATAGCTCCATTTGTAACTTCTGGTTCTGAAAATCTGACTGTCAGTGATCGGTCCGATGACACAATCAAAGAAACACCTCTTGGTGTCCCAGGAGGAGCTAAAAAAATAATTATGGTACAATTTCATGATGTGCAATCTAAAAATACTAACAAGCTTTTCGCAAGTTTCTCAGAAGTTTATCAAAAAACTGTGATTTGACTCTCCATTTCAACATTTGTTTTTCCATTTCCTATAATCATACTTAATAAGAGATAATAATTATACATTTAGTGTCATTACTTTTGTGTTAGTAGTAGGTGAAAGTATCTCTCCAATAGCTCTCCATTCTCTGTCAGCTTGTTTCTTGAGATTCAACAAATGCTTTTCACGAAGTCTTGGATCTTTAAAGTCTTAGAAAAACAAAATGAGATAATAGAATTTGCTAATGTAATTAGCTTACATTTTAAACTGTCTTTTGCTCCATGTTGAAGCAACAGAAAAGCAATTGAATCATTTAACATTACTGCCAAATCTAGTGGATTCAAATCATCCTCATTTCGACTATTTAAAAGAAACAACAGGTTACAACAAAACCTAATATAAGTTTAATTTTACTCAACGCATTGAGATCTATGTCCTGTTCTTCTAGTAATGACTGACATTGACTAATATCCTGATTTTCAATTGCATCAAAGAGTGCTATATAGACATTAATTATGTTGCGCTTGTGTATGTATGTACAATGTATACATTATAATAGCAAACAGCAAACCTTCTGTTGCATCAATTAACAAGTTCTTTTTGCTTCCAGAACGAAACAATGATCCCACTAAATAATAAATTACTCTTACTAGATATAATACATGTAATTTAATAACATACACGCAGTTTCCAAATCTGATTCACTGTTTTGTCTCGCACGTAGAAAACCTTTGGAAAATTTGGAGCCAAATGCTGGGCTACCAGTTGGTGTGGCTGTATAATGAACCTCTCCCTGTGCCAAGTTCTCCATACTGCGAGATTTTTTTGTTCTTTCAAATCTGGAACTATTGAATAATAGGTAATAGTTAGAGTATTTAACAGTACAATTACATTATCTTTACTTTTCGATTTCATCAATGTCTCCTTTGGTCTTACGATTTCCTCCTATCTTTTTAACCAGTCTACTAAAACCAGACATTGTTTTGGAAGACCTATGATTTAATAACAATAATAATAATAATAACAATTACAGGAATATTCACATACTTTTTACGTACTTCATCTTCTGTACTATTCTAAAGCAAAAAGGAAGTAGAAATTATTAATTGATAGAATGATAATTACATACAATGATTGGTTGTAGGTTGGGATCTGAGAATTTTCTAAAATCTCCATGTTGAGGTATATGTGTATCTTCAGTATTAACAATTCTGTTTGAATGCTCCGATTTACTGTGTGTAGCATCTTGGTTAAAAAAATGTTCAAGTCGTTGCCGAGACAACATTTCTTGTTCACTGTAATCAAAAACGCGGTCATCAGTAGGAGATTGGAGACTCTGATTATGGTCCCCTGGTGTCTGATCATAGCTGCCTGGAGTCCGATCATAGTCTCTACGTTTTGGTGTCTGATCATAATCCCCTGATGTCCAATCACAGACAATTGGTGTCCGATCATAATCCCCTGATGTCCGATTGTAACTCCCTGGTGTCTGATTATAACCTCTTGGTGGGCCAGAGAGATATTCATATGACATCATGTGATCATCATGTGGCACTGTTTGATGGCGAGAAGGTGATTTGTGATTTTTTCTTCCAGTAGGGAAAAAGATACCAGTGTGTATTTGAGGATTCTCTTCTTCATACCAAGGAATAATCTACAGATTACAAATACTATAATCAAAAATTAATACTATTATTGATAATATTATACTTGCTGCTGCTGTTCAATATCACTACCATAAGTGGGAGATGTTGGGGACTGTGGAAAGTAATGAGACGGTACATGAAATGGCAATACATAATCATCTGTGTGATTCATAGTTCTTCTGTGATAAGCTCTTCCATCTTGTTCTTCTTCAACAGGCCATACTCTACCTGTAGTATATTCTATATGATATCATTAATTACCAGAATCCTGAATAAATCCATCTTAATTAAAAGAATCTTACCATGATTATGTATCGATGAGAGTGGTGTAGTCATTGCACTACGAGATCTTGGTAGAGAATAGTTAGATGACTTACTAAATATGAAATCAAACATGTTACTATAATTACATCTCCTGATATACTCACACATATTAGTATTCAATAAAATGTACTGTCTAGATAACTATACCTTGTATTTCTCCTCATTTGATGATCTGATACATCAGAATGACTACCTTCAGAAGTGCCAGATCCCCTTGAGTTGATTAAACCAGTATGATATCTCAGGTCAGGAGGTAATAGACGATTACTTTCACTCAATGAACCACTATAACTTGACTGGCTTTCTCCACTGAATGAATGTCTATCTAATGAACTTGCACTTGATTTCTTTCGTAACATATAAAGATCATGATGACTGATGTCTGTTAAAGATTTGTTTAATTGTTGCTGTCCACTTCCAAGCCTAACATCAGGTCCACTTCCTCTCCATTTGGAAGCTACAGGATAATCTGTAGAATTACTTTCTCTCTTGACTTCAGAACTAATCATTGGTCTTTGCTGATAATAACTGGAGTGTCTTTTTCTATCATTAGAACGATCACTGACGTGTCTCTGTAATACTATAGGTACATGTTGTTTCTGTTGTAAAGATCTGTGAAAGTTGGATTTGTAAACATGTTATACTGCATTATCAGTACACAATAAATACATTCTTTTGTCTTTGAACTGAACCACAATAACATACACACTATTATGATATGTATTTATGTAAACAATGAAATACTCTACCTGTCTGGTGGTTGACTACTGGAAGACGTCATCTAGTGCTACTGCAAACAAGGGCTACAACTTCCTTTCTTTGATGTCAAAGCAAATTTGGGCGATATTGCACATATCATCCTTGCACCACGCCCTCAGCATTGGTAATCATCAGCCACTCCTACTTTTAATAACAAGGTCACGTCAAGGCTGGATGCTATGGATGTGAGAGAAAGATTCATTTCTGGAGTTGATACGAAAGCACATGTACAAAAAATGATAGGATATATTCAGAATCATCCACTGAAAGCTGCTGGAGTAATTTCATTTGCTAGTTTTGCTCTCATTCCACTATTAACATTCATAATATTTGCAGTTTCATCAGTTGTCTTCACTATACTAGTAGCTACATTATGGGAAGTCATTATTCTGTTGTGTGCTGTAGTATTTCTATCAGTTGCTCTTGTTTGTGCTACATGTTTTGCCTCGTGTTGTACTGGATGCTTTACAATGATGTACTTCTTGTATACAAGTTTCCACGCCACATTTATGATATTCAAGAAACAAGTAACACAAGAAAATACTTACAATAAAGATGATTAAATTAATTATATAACATTTATTCTTCCATTTACATTACTCTTTAATAAAAGTTTATCAAAACAATGTTCATTTGTGGTGTGGTGTTTATTAAAATGTTAGTCTAAATCAAGTGTATTGATTGTGTCTAAGAGGGCATATCTTTGTGTAAACTCTGCAACTAAGTGACTATCAACACTTTTAATAGCTCTCCAGTAAATGGATCCCACATCACAAAGACATCCACTATGTATTTTTATAGTAATATAGTCAAGCCATAAATCTATACAAATAGAAGATATTATTAATATTATTCTTATTATTAAGGAGTTATTCTCCTGACCTATATTACAATGACCATATACTGATAGTGCCTCATTAAAAGCCAACCATATTTTAGGCATAACTGGATTATTCTAGAACAAACAAATGGAAGTGTGATTTACTACTTGTATTATAAATTACTTGTATCTTTTCAAATCCAATGTATTTCATATATATTGAGCAGGACAATGGTTTAAATATCTGCAAACTATATATATAATTATATTATTAATAATAATCCAATGTATATTATTCTATACCTTTTATAAACTTGTCTGAGTTTGTTTATTCCATTTTTCATATAAGTCCATTCCAAGTATTGTAATATCACTGTGTCTCTACAAGACTCGTGCCCAGTCTCAATACATTCCTGTGCGTAATAATTACTGTAGGTATGTCACCACTACATTGAAACATACCTTAAATACTTGCTCAACTAAAATATACTCACTTCTCAGTATAAGTGTATTAATCCAGTGTAACCATATTTCTGTTGAAAACTATACATTGTGTTAGTAATTTGATTAGTAATAGTGTATAAATTATAATATTAATAATGTTAGTACCTTAGGATCAATGTTGAGAATAGCATTACGACACATAGTCTGTACTGTTTCAGTACTGCTTAATGGTCCCTCTAACTGTAATCTCAATTTCCATATAGATAATGACTTTGAAAAGTGTTTGGAAATAATTGTCAAAAGAGACAATGCATCGTTAATTAGACCACATTTAATAATCTTGTTAATCTATAAGTTAAACACCACATTGTTATATGAGATATTATATTTATAGTACTTACTATTAATAGAGAATGGTGTTCAGATAGAAATCCTGCATCACATGCTTCAATAAATATTGCTTTCAGTCTGTCTAAACTATTCTAATAATAATAATAATAATAATAATAATAATAATATCACTAAATACCTGAAATTCAATATTGTTACATTTCTCCCATTGTTCTAGTCTTAATAAATGCCAATCTAAATATTTACTCCATAATATTGATAATTGAACTACAATTATAATAATTATAACTGTGTTATATATAACGTATATATATTTACATGAATTAAGCTGTAGTTTATCCATTCCTTGTCTATACACATCTTCACTTTGTGTTTCTAAGTGCTTTATATCTGAAACTACACAATATCAATTTTAATCTAATCATTATTAATAATCTTACTGGATAGTTGAGTTGGGCCTCTTCTCCAAATCTTGTTAGCTAAAGCGTCCCAGTAATATCCAGTATCACTAAAATCCTTTTCAACACTAAATACATATTATATACATGTAATAATATTATTATATATAATGTCCTGTTCACTCACCTCTTGTAGATATGGAGTTCCAAATTCTCTGTCTTCTCAAATAAAATAGAAATATCCAAAAATTTTAATCTGAACTCTACATCATCTAACACGTCACATGAATATCACATGATCAGTTGTTATGTTACTAACTTGGTTGTGATTTAACTGCATGTTCAAATACAATAATTGGTAATTTGTATTGCATTACTTCACCACTGGGCTGTAACAAAATAATAAATGATTATTATATATATTGGGATATTGTATAAACCTCTTCTTCAATATCTAATCCTAACATTTCTCTTCTTTTGATAAGCTATTAATAATAATAATAATAATAATAATAATGAATATTGTTATTACTACCTTGTCAACATACAGTAGCTCCATTCTAAAATACTGATGATAAATAATATCTATTAAATATCATAACTCATATATATATAATATGTACCTCTAACCATAATTTAGGACTATTAGGATTACTTCTAATTCCTTGCTGAAGAATACTACGAGCTCCTGAAACATCTTTTTGAGTTTCAAACTCAAACTTAGAAGCCATTATCCATAAACCTGTTTTACTGGTATTAATATAATATCAATAACATAATTATACTTACCAACTTGTTTTGGATGGATAGATAGAACTCTACCAAATACTTTACTTAACATATTCGGTTGATTCATATTCTGACAGAATTTAATATATTGTAACCATAACTTAATATCTCCCTAATTAATAGGAGTAATAATAATTATAATAATAATTAGTATTGCAATTAGTGACTCACTTTGAAATGTTTCAATGATCTCTATATATATATATATATAATAAATATTATCATTAATAATAGAAATACACTTACCTTATAAAGAGCATGTAGTCTATTCACAATACCAAACTCACAATCTGAACTGGTAAAGACCACACCCATTTTCTCCTTCCGTTGTTTTCTCAATTGATCAAGATTTAATTCATACTATACAACCAATGATACAATATATAGTAATATTATAATATCTTACCTGTATAGCTTTGAGATAATCTTGTTTATTAGGTGGTTTACGAAACAATCGATATTCAAAATGTCTTCTTCTGGTTATGATAATCCTGTCATATATATATATATATATATATATAATGTGGATACCATATATAATTACTGCACATTAAATAACAACATACCTTAATTCTTCTTCAGTAAATATCCCAGACAGTTGTAACTCCTCTAAATGAGGCAGCATTGATTCTAACATTCTATTCACCACTTGAGCCATCCTTTAGTTTTAATACACGTGTTAGGCATGATCACACTGATCACATATCATGTCACAGCTGCAAACTGGGTGTGGTTTGGATTTATTTAATAAATAATAATGTCTTCTTTCAATCGAAGTAATATACCACAGAGATGGTATTTAGGAGGATTTGCATCAGCAGGAGCTGCAGTATTCACACATCCATTAGATTTACTAAAGGTGCAGTATATTCACTATAAAACATCATGTGATAATCATGTGATTTTTAGGTTCATTTACAGACTCAACAAGTGGTCGAAAACCGATTGATAGGTATGGGTATACATGTGTTACGTCATGAAGGATTTCTGGGATTATACAATGGATTATCAGCATCATTATTAAGACAAGTATGCGTCATGTAATAATTATTATGATTATACAATTATCTTATCAGATGACATATTCAACAACACGATTTGGAGTTTATGAAACATTAAAAGTGAAATTAAGTGATGGGGAATCAAGTATGATATATAAATTACAATTTTAATAAATAAGTTAATAAAAATCTACAGAAACACTACCATTTTATCAGAAGTTGTTACTAAGTATTATCGGAGGTAAAGCACACTATTCAATCTAATATAATTATTATACTGATTACTAGGGGCAAGTGGTGGAATGGTTGGCAGTCCTTCAGATATGATTAATGTCAGGTAATTACAATAGTTATAATGATAACATGTTATGTGTTACTAATTATAGGATGCAGAATGATGTGAAGATAAAAAAAGAATTGAGAAGAAAGTAAGTTTGATTATCATAATTATAATTACCAGTACTATAATTATTACTATTTAGTTATAAACATGTATTTGATGGTATTGTTAGAGTTATCAGAGAAGGTTAATAATGATATAATCATTATTATTTTAATTAATTATTGTTTATTAAATTAGAGGGTTTGTTTCGTCTCTGGCGTGGAGCATCACTGAATATAACAAGATCCATTTTAATAACTGTTTCTCAAGTAAGACTATTAGTAACTTTTTAAAATTAATAATTTATTAATTATTACAGGTTGCATTCTATGAGCAAACTAAACAAATACTAATCAGTAGTGGGTATGTTGAACAATATCGTATGATAACTTAATAATTATAATAATAATTATCAACAGATATTTTAAAGACAACATATTTGCACATTTTTCTGCAAGTTTTATAGCTGTAAGTAAAATATCATTTAGTAATGTATTATATTATATTATATTATATTATATTAGGGAGTTATTGCAACAGCAATGACTCAACCTGTTGATGTTGTTAAAACTCGTATGATGAATGCTAAACCTAGTGATTATAAGGTAATTATAATATTAATTATTATTATAATTATTAGCAATAATACAGAATATACTAAGTTGTGTTATATATACTGGTAGAATGGGACCATTTGGATTCTTCAAGGTATCATTAAAATAATTATCAAAAAGTTTATTATAATTTATCATTTATAGGGTTTCTTTCCAGCATTCACACGTCTTGGTCCACAAACTATTTTAACATGGTTATTTTTAGAGAAATTAAGACTGTTATTACCAATTGTAAATAAGCATTAAAATATCATCAAATTATTAATTATCACATTTTATCATATGATTTACTATTTAATACCAGTTCTAGTTCCTGTCCCCCAACTAATCTGGCAACATCTTTATCTTTCCTTATAAGAATATTAGGGAGTTTACGTATTTTAACTACTGCTTCTAGAGGTACCTCTAGTTCATCACAGAGGGCTTGAAGTAGATTTAAATAAGATCCACCTTCCACTTCTACTTCAACAAAGTCAGTCTCTTCACTATCAGCAATACGTACCTTTGCAATCATTGGAACTATATGATTACATGTAATTACACAGAAATACAATAATAACTACAAAGACGTACGTTTATTTGGTTTTTCATTTTCTGATTTGATAATCATATCATTATATGGAAATACTGGATGTTGCAGATAATGAGGTGTGATTGGTAAGTGTTGTGATGAATGTACTACTGTATTTGATGGTAACATTGATAGGACTATTGGATTATCAGTGAGATCTGAGGGAATCTCCCCTTTCTTGGTCTCTGCTTTACTATCGGCTCCATTTTCCAAAAGATACTGAACTATTTCTGGATGACATCTTTTACAGGCCCAATGAAGTGCAGTCCTATATTGATATAACAATGCTAATTAATCTATTAAAATAATTGTTATTTACCATCCATTAACAGGATTTTGTGCATTTACTTTAGCTCCTGTTTGCAAAATCTTTTTAAGAGTATATATATTACCCATACAAGCTGCTTCCCTGAGAGTTTCTTCCATCTCTGATGCAAGCATGGGGAGTGGCCAAAAAAATATTTTAAATTGCTTATTAATAGAGTGTATTTACGGTACATGATCCACATGATCATTATTTGCCATATTTGGTTCAGTGCGATCAGTTTCTCAACACACATCATGAGCAGCCAACTCACTGACGCTTCTGGGACTACGTTAGTTGAACACGAGGATGTACATGTTGAAATAGAACAAGTTACTACTGATGATCATGATGAGGATGATGACAATTCAGGAATTCCTCCATACGGTGTTGTATCCAATGGAAACAGCAGAAACCTGTCTAAAGTACAAGGAAAAAGAACAGTCATTTTACCTTTTCAAAGAAGAATACTAGAAGAATTTTTCAGGACAGGAATGAATAGTGCTGCACATCATTTACATCATTTACACGATGCTGCAGCAGACCAAACTGGTCTGGAATTACATGTTATCAAGGTATATTTGATTTGTTCATTATATTTATATGTAGTTGTGTTTATTGGTTTGCTTGTAGAATTGGGTTCGTAATCGACGGAGACCAACAGCTGCTCAAAAGAGACAGGATATGCAACAATCAACTGTAGCCCCTCCTCTTGTTCAACCAAATGTGAATTTCCCAAATATTACAACAGTAACGATACCATCATCAGCTACACATGTAGTTCATACACCACCTATTCTGACAATGCCAGATTCTAAACGTATATGTACAGATGGATTGAGTGATAGTGGAATGAGTTAGTTATCATGTCATTGTTAATAATAATTACTATTCACTATAATCATTATAGTTCCAATGATTGTAAAGGCACGTATTGCTGATAGTGGAGAGACTGATTTTGTCGAAGTAGAAGTGGAAGGTGGATCTTATATAAATCTACTTCAAGCCCTCTGTGATGAACTAGAGGTACCTCTAGGAGAAGTAGCTAAAATTCGTAAACTCCCTAATATCCTTATAAGGAAAGACAGAGATGTTGCAAGATTATTGGAGGGACAGGAACTAGAACTAGTATTAAAGACACAATCATATATGAGTATCATGAACTCTTTTATTCCACATTCAACTTCACCTCCTGTTCAACTACTAAATGTCAACCCTTTAATATCCACTAGTGATAGTTAAAATACCTTTTTTATTTTTATCATATTCACAGGTTGTTTTCTCAAATTATTGCATAAAATTTGGTAATTTTGTTGCTTTTAAAGTCAAACTATTGAATATTGGTAATGCAACAGAGTGTGTTGTCTTGATGTGTAGTACTTGTATATTGCTCCAACCTTGAGGTACTTTCTGCACAATACGTTTCATTGTAGCAATTGTATTCTCTACTACACTATCACATGACATTGAGAGACGTCCAACTCTAATAGTAATAGTCTTGCTTGAATTTTGCCGGTAATGAGTGGAAGAAATAACATTTATAAACTCCTTTTTGAGGTTGTTCTTGGACAGGTTAACAAGATAAGGAAAACCTCTCTTCATTATAAATGACTTCCCCAGTTTACCATACAAAGCTTGAACTATTCTTTTGTCTGCTAAATACACATCATATGTTGAAGCTAACTCTCTTTTCCTTTCATAAGTATGATAGTGTGTTCGTAACTTACTAATGGGGATAATCTATTAATAAATAAAGAGTAAATAATTAGTTGTTATTAATAATCATGATTACCTTAGTGACAATATCAACACCTTTCACTTTCAACAATTCCTTAACTTTCATTTTTGTATCTTTAGTAAATAAACATACCTCAATTTGATTACTATCGTTAATTGGATGTGGGAGTAATCTATATGTAGAGAAACAAGATAATATTGAATAATGTAAATGTACATTATATACATTCTCTGTGGAGCTGAACGTGACTTTTGAACTTTTTTGAAGTTAACCACCAAATGAATAAATGGATTATCTGGAATAAGTTGGGTTTTTTTCTTTGCTTCAACTTCAAATACATACTTTTGAAGAGCTTCTACCGCTTTTTTAACCTATTACAATATTTCAGATATATATTTTAAAACATTTTAATGTTGTAAACTAAACTACCTGTTTTTCATTCAACCAATCTCCCTGATATCCTCTCCTTGTTTCACACATCATAACACGTGTCTCTTAAGCTCCTATTCAATATTATCTTTTATTTCGTATAATTAGAAAAGGGACATGGGAGGAAGTGTGAGTAAAGAACCTTTCAAAGCTGCCATATCAGACCTTATCAACAATCAACAGGTAGTTAATATTACATATAAAATGGAGAATATCTTCTTTCTTTGTAGGCAGTGGCTAGTCTGGATGATTCATTTTGGGAACGATATTGGTCTGATCCAAACCTAACGTCACATGACATATTTACATGTGTCACTCGTACACATATTAATGAGTTAATGTCAACAGCTTCAGGCAATCTCACAGCATTGTGTTTTAAGGTATGTCTAAATTGTTATTAATATTAATGATTTTAAATATACTATAGTTAGTCTCACGTGTTAGTGCAGCTGTCAGTACAGCATGTAGTGGACCAAATGAACATGTTATTGGTAAGTATATTAACGCTATTATTAATGAATTTTGTTAATTAATTTTTAATAGTATTAAACTGTGTTCGGTTATTGACACGCCTTCTTCCATTTTTGTTTGAATCTAATGATTGGAGATTGTTATTCTGGACACCAGCTCATATATCTGAGGTATGTACCTATAATTACCACATTATTAATTAATATTATATCATTAACAGACCTCCGAACAGAACTCACCTCCAGCGCTAGCACAAGTACTATTGGATGCATTAATAGTAAGTTAATTATATATTATATATATGTCCATATACTCATACTAATTAATATAGGATCTGTTATTTTGTCCGGACTTTACTGTGATATCTAAAGTTAACACTGGACCGGTAAATCATATGACAGTCACATGACATTACATAAGTACATTATACAGGAAAAACCAGATGATTTATCATCACTCGATACATCGGAATACATTTGGTTTAGTTAATTAATTAATTAATAATTAATAATTAACTGTTGTAATCATATAGGGATATTGGTATAGGGTGTTCACGATCTCCTGGGACTACTCCACAAATAGATAAAAACAGAACAGAGATTATTAAACTACTCATTACATGTTTCTCTGAGAACCTATACATTACCACTAGTGGTATGTTTAGCTGGTATATATCATATCTCAATAGCCATGTCCTTGTATTTAACAGATCATAGTTCTATATTTAGTAACAACCAGTGGTTAGCACATTTCACTTCTGCTAATAATAGACATGTTCTGCCATTACTAACATCATTACTCAATATAACATGTAGTTATGATCCTGTTGGATATGGTGTACCGTGAGTCAATATATCTATCTATACATATATATAATTATATGTGTTTAAAAATACATCCATCTATACATTTTATGTATAGATATACTATCTATCTATCTATCTATCTATCTATCTATCTATTCTTTTCCATTAGATATTACTATGCTTTAGTTAGTGATTTCAGAGAAGAGCTGGTGGAAAGCAGTGTTAATTTATTATCTGTTCTATTCAATTACTCACCTCCTCCTGGTTCAATTGATATATCTCCTCAAGATGAAAACCTGTCTCCTGCACTGCAAGTACAGAGAGAAACTAAAATGGCTAATTTGTTTTTAGCATATATATCAAGATTACACCAGAGTGAGGTAATTATGATAATTAATTATATCACATGACAATCACATGATTATCACAGGATCTAGAGTTCCTAGTGAAAGGTTTTGTGTCTCTAATAGCTAATCCATTACATCAGGTATGTATTTGATCACATGACCATATCATTATTATGAATGTCATGTGACTCCTCAGACACAAACATACCTCCCTGCATCTGTTAAGAGAATATATTTTAATGAAGTGTTATATATTGTATTATGGAAACTAATTTCTCATAATCAGGTTACTAAATTACAGGATTTAATGATATGTACTTCATTGTTGCTATGGTAACAGAAATTTTTAGCTCATCTACTCAAGGGACCAATGCTGTTTGAGCTTATTGTTCCTCTTTTGTGTGAACTGCTCAATACAAGAAATAATCCAAGTAAGTCACATGATAGCCATGTGTGATCAATATTTCAGTAGTAATTAATTTATAGGTATGGTAGGAATGCTACATGTGGGTGTGTTTATATTATTAATGTTGAGTGGAGAAAGAAATTTTGGAGTAAGACTTAATAAACCATTTATTAGTAAAGTAAAGCTAGATGTACCTCGTTTCACTGGTACACATGCCGATTTACTGTTTCTTGTAAGTATATTGACCATATAAGGAAGTGTTTTATAATTATGAATTTCAGGTATTTCACAAGATTATAACAGGAGGATTATCACGTATTCAACCAATGTATGATTGCTTATTAACAGTACTAGTTAACGGTATGCATATTCATTATGTATTGGTATGTAATGTAATATATATATTATCAGTTTCTCCGTATCTCAAATCATTATCAATGATAACATGTACTAGACTAATGCATTTAATGGAGGTTAGTGAGTATGTCCCTATATTCATGACTAATAATTAATTAATATTCTCAGAGTTTTTCAACAGCTTGGTATCTGTTTGCTAAACCAACTAATCACTATCTCATATTCTATCTGTTGGAAATATTTAATAATATAATTCAATATCAATTTGATGGTAAGTAATAATTAATTAATAATTATTAATATAAATTTATTAATTGTACAGGTAATATTAATCTAGTATATTCATTAGTAAGATCAAAGGAGGTATTTTATGAGGTAGGGAGGACCCTCTAATAATAAAATTAATATTAATTTATTTTATTAATTTAATTCATAAAGCTTGCATCTCTATCTGAAGAATCATGTTTATCAATATTTCCACGAGCTCGTCCAACATTTCATGACAAAATTGAAGAAGTTGAGGTAACAAGAGAAGAAGAAGGTGAACAAACTATTGAGTCAACACAAACTGTTCCTGAAATACAACCATTGAAACGAGTAAAATATATTTATTTATATAATCAAAACTCAAACATGATTATTGTTAGGTTGAAATGGAAGAGATTGAAATCACACATGAAGAATCTGAAACAGTCCCAGAGCACTCTCCTGACCACACCCCTTCATCATCTGGCCACTCCCTCTCTCCAGGTGCTACAAGGTAATCATAATTAGTTGAGTATATTCAACCTAAGGAATGTATTAATTAATATTCTAGTAAACCAATCTCTGAAAAAGAAACATTTCCAACATTTTCTTCGTCATATGATCCTCCTGTCAAGTCATCCAGTAAAGGTGCCACGCCTACTAAAAACATATCTCGTTTGCTTCCTCTAAGAAAACAAGTTGCTGTGGGAAATAAGCAATTAGTAGAACCAACCACACCTACTGACTTTAAACCAACACCAGAATGGGTAGGAATATGTGTGTGAGTTTGTGTTTATCTATAATGTATGATGATATCAGGTTCGCTCATGGAAACAGCGATTACCATTACATACTGTGTTACGACTATTACAAATACTTGTACCACAAGTTGAGAAATTATGTACTGAAAAGTGAGTGTATAATCTTAAATCACATGACCATCATGTGACAGTTATTCTAGTGATGTGAAAGGTGAGAAAGAGATTCTGGAGTATCTGAGAAATGGTACATTGGTAGGACTTCTTCCTGTACCACATCCAATAATTATAAGAAAATATCAGGTAGCGAATCCTTTAATAATTGTTAATATTGTTAATTAGTCAATTATAACAGTCAAGTCAGAATACTGAACTGTGGTTCCACACATATATATGGGGTGTGGTTTATTCCAGGTATGATATGTATGTATGTATGTATGAATTATTATTACATTATAATAATTATAGGAATTTTGATCCACCCATTTGGTATGATACTCAAGTCAAACTCTTCATTGTTAATAAAACTGAATAATAACTAAACTAGTAATTAATAATTGTATTTTGTTTATGCGCATACTTTCAAAAAATGTCGAAGCTGTTCAACATATGTTTCTTCTGCAACCCATGTTTCATTTAGTGGAGGGAGTATACTGTCATATGACATGTCATGTGATCTTGTTTCATTCCAATCATTAGACAGAATTTCTCTTAACTGTTCAATTGGTGACGAAGAACTCTCTGGAGATGTTTTTATAATCCTTTGAGGAGGAACAGGTGGTGTGTCCATATCTACAGGACCTGTGTATACCTTTGAGGGGCACTTTGGTGGACTGGAGGGAGGTTTATCCATCACCTGAAGAGGAAGAGGAAGACTACTTCTCTCAACAGGAACAATTCTCTCACTGCTGTTTGAGGACACTGGACTATGAGACTCATTAATCACATCTTTAGTGCTTCCTTTGATAGTTGGGAAACTAAAAGATGCACTCAAGCTAGTAGTGCTAGATTCACGAGATGTTAATGAGTCTTTATCTTCTAATGTTATACTATGTGAATGAGGAACACTTTTTGCTCTTTTTTTAGATAACTCGTGAGATGGAGATGATGATGATGACGATGATAACTGTTTATTTCTTCCAGACTTTGATAATTTCACTGTAGCTCTGTTTGAACGTTGTATTCGAGGTATAGTAGATTCAACATCATTTCGTGTACCTTTCTGCTGTCTCACTCTAAATAAGAGTGTGTGAATTACACATGTCATTATTAATACATACATACTTTGCTTCAGGCAGCATTTTATCTTTAATAGCTTCAATCCATTTCTTCATATCACTTTCACTACGAGCAGCCTTTTATTATATATAAGAGATATTAAAATTATTGAAATAGATCACCTTACCAATAGATGAGTTCTATCCCATGTTTGTAATTCAAATGAGGAACCAAAACTAGCTGCTGTTGTACTGCCTACATAGTATGACTAAATGATAAACAAATGACCATATATGGAATTATGGTATGTTGATCATTTTACCTTATACAAATCAATATAACCCAAACACTCCGTCTTCTGTAAATAAATAAATTAATAACATTTATATCAATTGTTTATTTTTGTGTATGTACATATTATATACCTCAGTGTTCTTATAACAATACATACAGTTTCCTTGTATTTCAAAATATCTTTGTTTCCATTGTTTTAATATACGTCCTTGCTTGTGGAGATATCCAGCAATATCTATAGCTACATTTTGTGGATCAGGTACAGTAGATGAGTTGTTACTTCTCTAATGAGTGAATAAACTAATAATTCTAGTACATGTAATGAGCCACACCCACCAAACTAGGACTATCTGATTGTACAGAACTAACAGAAGAGGTACTTTCAAATCTTTGTTTCTGTTCTCTTCTTCTTTTTACAACTTTATCCACATTTTGAGATCCTTCATGTTTATCAAAACTAGTACTTCTAATATCCATCTTGATGAGATCAGCAACTGTGTAAGTCTGTGTTTGGTATAATATTATTCATTATAATTAGCATAGTGGGTGTGGCGTTATACACACACACACACATGTTCATGTGGTGATATGAGTGGCAGTAAGAAAACAGGGGGAAGATCTCTCAAAGGTTTGTAATGAAATTTAATTATATGAATTATCTTATTGTTGTACACTTAGGTCATCCACCATCGGGAGATTTCTTTGCTTTGGGTAGTAAACCATTACCAGGACGTCAATCATCGCCAAATCCCACACCACCTGCTAAAAAACCGCATCTAGATGATGAGGAGGGTGGTACTTTATTTTCAGATCCCATTAGAATCTCACAGGTGATGAGTTCATGTTATCATGTGACTATTGTGTGATTATCATCAACAGCATTCTCAGACAAGAGTAGGTTTGGCCAGCGAAAATGCTTCAAGTAAACTTGTTACCAGTGGTTTAGTTCAACCAATTGAGGGTAATTAGTTATAATAGTATATTATTTATTATTTATAGTATTATTAGTTCGTCCAACAGAATTAGTTTCAGCAATTGAAGATTCTTTGGATAATCCATCAAAAATTGATAAATTACTTAGTGGAGCTTTGAAACAATTGAGAAATGCAAGATTGAAAGTTGATGTTAAACTGAATGAGGCTTTAAAAATATTGATATTAAAACATCCACAAATTTTTACAACACCGTCAAGTATAGAGGTGAAGATACAAATACAATTACATTAAATAAATGCTAGGGTTATCTCACAGGGTCTATTGCTTGTGTTGAAGAAAGAAATGTTGGCCATCTTTAAATCTCGGTGTGAACCTCAAACATATAGCCTGGCTTGTAATCTGTTACTAATTGCATTGAAAGACTCATTTGATTGGCCAGAAAGTGTTGCAAAGGTAATATAATTGATGTATTGATTATTACATAACATTGTCAATGTTCTACAGACATACATAGAAGATGCTATTGGTGATCGTGTTTGGGTTGACATATCAGCTTGTCAAAAATTCATTGATAATATATGTACTATATTTAATACCCGTAAACGAGAGTCTGAAGACACTGGTTCAGACCTGATGGAAACTGGAGATGGGATCTCTAAAGACACAGGAGGCATGATTCCTAAAGAGGAACCTAGTGAGTATAGTCTGCTGTCACTTATATCTTCAGTTGAAATTCAACCAAGGTAATTAATTGATAATTTATAATCGAAATAATGGTAATTATTTATTCATAGGTTTTCTTTGGGGGTGTGTCGTTCATTACAGAGTCATGTGATACAACTTGTACGAGAAATTCTTGGTAGAAGAGGAACTCAACCTTCTGATGTAATGTTACGTAACCATCTCAAGTTCCTTGGATCAGCTTGTGGAATACCTGAAATTAGGATGATTATAACTGAAAAATTTGAACAATGGATTTTAAATTCAAAGGTAAGACCATTCTTCCTCGCATCCTCTTCCCTCTCCTCATCCTCATTCCTATACTCATATTCCTACACAGATGGTTAAACCAGTACAAGTCTTGCTATTTCAAGTAGCTTACAATACTCATCAACACACTAGTCATGATGTTAAAGTTTTAGAGTCTCTTGTTAATGTCACTTTAAAAACTCGTTTGTTTTCACAGCAATATGTAGCTTGTGTTAAGTGAGTTCTCTTAATTAATATTAACCATAATGTGATAGTCATGTGACTAATATTAGAGAGTTCATTTCCAGTCACCCTGATAATCTTGAAACAGTAATGAGAAAAGTTGTTACTAATGAATTAGGCCAGAGTCTTCGTAACCCCACAAATATTCAGTTAATAACAATGATGATATTGTGTTGGGCTGATAAAAGTGCTACTGTGAGTTGATTGTAATTATTATTAATAATTATAATTATTATTAATTACTATTATTAGTTACTGTCTGCTCTGTTTCAAGAATTTTTTGTTAGACGAGATGACTATCTCAAAACACTACGAGGGTTTTTAAGAGAGATAGTGAGACAAGTTCGTTGTGAAAAGTTTCCTTTTATATCCTTCGCAAGAGGTTTGATGCAAGATACTATTGATATCACTAAACTAGATCAATCAATGAAGGTATTAATTATCTTCTATGAATATATAATGAACTGAAACATACACAGGAACGACTCACATTGTGCTTATCAGATTTGATATCATGTTGCTGTATGTTGTCAGCAAGTATATTAATAAGAGAAGCATATTCCGGTTATAGTAAAGGAGAGAAACCAATGATATCGGTATTGAAAGAGTTCTTTGACTCACTGGGTTTAATACAACGAGATGCTGTTTGGTGGATTCATTCAGTATTACCAAATACACTGAGACCTCAACCTGCTGACTACAGGACATGGTATATATTACAGATGATAGTATATTAATAATCTTATTAATTTTGTAGTCTTCGTAAAGTGTTATTTCTTGAAACTGTTGATAACTATTGTAGTATTGATAATTGGCCTAGTGAAGCAGAACGTGGTGTAATATTTCAACTGATGACGGAAGCTAGTCTCCATGACGACACATTAATGAGGATATTAGTGATTGGTTTGACAAGGGAACTCCCCTTACCTCCTAATGATGCATTAGATATTGCTGATAAACTTGTTGCTAGAGCTGCTAATGTACATACAATAGGTACATATATTTATTTATTTGTGTTTGTGAATGTAACATTTTTTTTCTCAAAGATATTCCCCGAATACCTACACTGGATCGGAAAGAACTGTTTAATGCTGTGTTTGATGTCGCTAGATATCGTCCCCCACCATCAATAGTATTACCAATACATTACACTCCTCCTGATCTGGCTATATCTAAATTATATTGGAAAGGGTGGATTTTATTATTAGTCCTGTCTGCTTTTAATCCAACAACTATAGGTTTGTGCTGTCTGTATGTGTCTACATGTGTGTGTGTGTGTAGTCTTGGGTATATCAATGCATGATATATATATAGGATCTATTGGTTGGGGAGAGTACCCTACATTAAGAATTATGATGGAGATGGTAATGACACAGAATTATTCATTACCTGAAGACACTCCAGCAATGGAAGTAAAGGTATGAATATCAATAGTTTATTAACATCCATATATGGTCAGTACTTGTAATACAGTTATCTCGAGAGGAGAAAGACTTAATATTGGAATATGAAACTCACTTAGCTTCATCCTCCTCAAACTCGGAGACAAGTGTTACTGAAGCTAACAGTTATCTTCTAAATCATGTGACATTATTGGATCCTAATGGATCTCCCAGAAGACTCCTCCCATCTGTAACAGAACTAATTAAAACTGTCAATAACTCGCTTCGTCTTGGTCAGTTACTTTGTCGTTGTCGTGAACCAGATTTTTTATTAGCCATCATAAACAGACAGGTAATATTATTTAATTAAATATTAATTGATTGTTAATTTTAATTACAGGGAACTAATAAAGCTATGAACTGGTTAAGAGAACTAGTAGAAGGCAGTCAGTCAACACTAGATGTGTTACCAGTATCCTGTCTTTGTGAGTTTCTAATTACCGGATATCAGGAGAAAGGTATGGTCACAGACTCAGGGACTGAAGGAAGTATGTCATCTCATCGTTCACAATTCAAAAGAAAACAACGTGTGAAAGAGAAAGTAATAAATATAGTTAAATACCTCTGATATTAATTAATATTCTACAGGTTCTTCAGCAACACGAACAAATAATGGAACGATTACAGTCACTTATTAATGGGAAATCTTCTGATGTTTGTCTTGAAGTTTTAAAATATTTTCTCAGCAAATTGTCTTCATCATATTCAGTGACTCGTCACTTAGCACTTAAGGTAATTACCAGTATATCTTAGTATATCTTAGTAAACTATAAATAGATAATTGTCTATAATCACTACATGTTAGCATATCTATTCATGTTAGTATAGCTCAGTATATTATATCGAATAGGCTTTACAGGAGATACTATCACAAGATAGTCAAAAATGGCTTACAGTAGGACTTCCCTCGTTACCAACCTTCACCTCTCTTTTGACTGATGTCATTCCACTTATAGTCGAGGCTTGTCGTGTGGAAACAGACTCCTCCCATCTTGTTAATTATCTCCTCTTCATCTCCACCAACATATCAAATGAGTTATTGGTTACTATAGCGATGCAATTATCACCTATAGTTTGCAGTCGTTTCTCGTTGCTTAAAACTCTATCGCTGGATTCGTCACTACTGAATATTTTCCGAAGATCTCTTGATATGTTTATTCATGACAAAGTCCCAATCCCGTGCGATGAGTATGAGACTGAAAATTTGAAGGTAATGTGTATACCGTCAGTTGATAAAACATGTGAGATTGTTATCGAGTGGAAATTTCTGAATGCTCTATGGCTTCTTCTTTCACTAAACACAAGTTTTAATGATGAACATTATCTAATTAATATGCTCCTCCCAGTTGACACCAATTTAATGGTACGAGTTGTTGCCATGGTTACACGAGAATCACATCCTATATTGGATAATGTTTCATGGAAATACATAGTCTGTGGACAGAATATTAATTTAGTTGAGAGATTAGTGGGTGTGGTTTCACAAGATATGTTGTATATACATTGTTTTGGGATATCTGTTCCAAATATGAATATCATATTAGCAGAGATAACAAAAAGAGGTATGGGATGCAATGACTCGTTGATTACGCTAGTTAAATCCAATTATTTAAGAGGTTGTTCAGCTGCCAAGGAATTACTGAAGATATGGGGTCATTCTGTTGATAATATTACTATACAGGATCTTATATCAACTGCTGTACATAATATATCGTTAAATGATATCGCTACTCCATGTGTACAAATAGCCACACCTCGTGACTTCACTAATGTATTCAGTGATTCCATCGTAACACATAAAGTCTTGTTATACCTCTTAACACATTATAATGATGCTGATACTACTGTTACTGAACAAGTAATAACTCTTTTGAGTGTCATAAAGAAAGCATTAGGAAAGAGAGAGTTAGATTTTACTGAACTGAGTTTGATTAGAGTAGTAACACGTCTAGCATTAAAACATGGTAACACGTATTCTATTGATAGTTTGATTTCTTCATTAACAGATATTAACTCTGTTAGCAAATCTGCAACTATAAATAATCTTATTATTTCGTTATTACGATTCCTAAATCCAGAACAACTACCACAACACTCGTCTCTCCTCGAAGCCAAACAAGTTTTAAAAACAGGTCGTTTGTACGAATTTGAAGGTCCAGTATCGTGTGATATTAAAGAGATACTTGATCCTGAGTTACATTATAACACTGGATCAGTAACCAATACATATTTTCTTGAGAAATCAATTCACCAAACATCCATACAAACAGTTCGCAAGTTAATTGTTAATATAGTGGATAACAGGTATGATAATATATGTCAATACAATCACATAACAATTACCTGTAATTTATATATTTCAGAAATATTCTAGATTCTGCTGTAGTACTTAATTACTTGTTGGCATGTCTTCATTCTCCTTCTCTGTGGCAGGGTAAAGTAAAGAAAGAACCAGTTATTACCAGTAATTTAGTAAGTATGTTACTTTCTGTTTTTAGTTATAATATAATTATAATCATTAGGGATTGGAGCTGTCATGGCAACAATTGATCTGTTTAGTTGACCATATGTTAAGAGATGCCAAACTCCTTTACATTTCATTATTAACAAGTTGTTGTAATGAGCAGATGATTAATAACATAGCCCAGTATTTATCAAGGTATGTTAATAATAATAATAATAATATAATTATATAGTTATTAAATTTATTAGTTTATCGTCAAGTAAATCACAAGACTTGATATATCATTTGTATCATTCTGATCAATCTGTTGTGAAATTTGTACCTATACCTCAACATATAGTACTGGATATTCCAGCAAAGGTACAGTATAATAATAATTAGTTTTGTTTAATATCATTATCATTGTTAATAGCTGGATACTTCAATTTACTATATACTTCATGCAATGAATAATATTTCTAATGTTGAATGTTTAAATTCTGCTGGTATGTTATGTAGACATATAGCAATCAAGCACCCACTCATTTTATTAAGGTATGTACAATTATTATTATTATTATTATTATTATTATTATTATTCCTGTAGACACTTACCTTTGATTGGTAGTTTGTTAAGAGGTAAAGCATTTCTCTCTCAAAAACAGTTTCAGCAGAGTAGTTATCATCATGTATTTAATAATGCATTTCATCTTCTTCAGCTGTTGCAACCATTGATATTTAGTATGGTAAGTAGTATGTACTATTAGCCATTCCTATTCACTGTATTACCTTATAGCCACTTGATATCCTCAGCTGTTGTCTTAATCCTTTCATGGAGTTCATAAAAGTCAGGAATTTAAATAGTTTCATTATTTATCTAATTGAATTTTGTTATTAGATTCAGTGTGTTGATACTGGCAAGTCACACAGTTTAGGTAACAAAATAATCACTCTATTACAACAATACTGTCATCATAACAGAGAGTGTGGTATACACTTTATATTACAACACAAAAACACACTGAGGTATATTACCAAGTACTATTAATATTGTTACTATTACTATTCGTATTACAGTTCAGTTAGTGAAACATTCCCTAAACTGAAGGGTTCAATTCAAGTTCTACTCTCCCTCGTGGACACACAGTGTACTAAACCAATGTCTCCTTCAGAAACTGGCCAGACATCATACGAACAGTTGTTACCATTTCTTAGTAAACTAGAATATGGTAGACCAGAAGAAAGTGAGTTCCATAGTTTATATAAATATTGGAGTGTAGCACTTTTGAAGGAGGAATGGCTAGTCAATGCTCAAGAAACTAAACTGTTCATGGTTCCTACAGAATACATTTTTAATCAAAAAAGTTTGTAAACCTAACTGTGTATGACAAGTTTAGGCCCAATCCAAAGTATTTATTATTTCTGAGTACCAAGGTCTAATCTCAAGACTGGGATGTATTGCAGATCACTATCTGTTCTTTTGTTTATGTATGAATTATTAGGTGTTTTAGAAGTACTCCAAGACTTAAATGACAGCTCATTAAGATCAGTTGAAATTTTGACTCATTTCGTGGTAAGTTAATGCACTTGCATCATGACATTATCATAACCATGAATACCTCATTATCATATCTAGCCTGAATTATGTCGTATAATTCAATATGATACATACTCACATACTTCCCTGAAACTATGTCATGATTTACTTATAAGATATTTACGCCATTCTCCATGGGCTATTAAAAATGTATTACCACATATAACCAATTGTCTACGGTCAAATGATGGTTCTGTTGTCATGGCAGCAGTTGCTTCACTTCCAGATGTAATCACTCTATTATCAGGTTAGGTATTTGTGGAAGTTAAAGTATATATAAAGGTATACATTTATTTATCACAGGACAGGATGCCAAGATGCTATTGTCAACTTTATTTAACCTTTCTGTATACTCATCAGCTGATTGTAATAAGTATTTGACACAATCAATATCAGTATTAACTGCACACATGTTATTGTGATAATGTATATGAACATTTGTGTAAGTAAACTGGACACATCCTATTGTGATCTGATAATTATAATAACTTTTTCAATTCCAAATCTATAATAATCTCAACATCATAAACTATACAGTCACAATGTAAATATGAATTTTAAAAGTACTTAAACAAACAGCTACCTGGAGTAAATGCTTATCTTGTTTTAACATCTGGTGTAGAGGTCCAGAAGAGAAATCAACACCCTGGCATTTCTTTAAACTGTAGTTTTCTTTTTGGTAGCTCACCATAATAATAATTATATATTCAGAATTGCTATTTAGTATTTACAATGCAGAGGATTGAACTACAGGTATATTGGGTTAAATCTAATCTAACTGCCCTATAATCTGCCATCAACAGCTCATGGTGTCTGAAGTTCAATACAAAAAATAAGATAGTATTTAGAAATATATATTCCAAAGAGATTTTACACATTATAACTGCCATTACATTATCATACATTGTAAGTTAGGAATTTACTCACCTGTTGAAAGTAGTAATCTTTCCTTATTTGGTAACTCACCATATAAAATAGATAATAGAAATTACAATAATTATTCAGAATTGCTATTTACAATGCAAAAAGGATTAAATTACAGGTATATTGGGTTAAATCTACTCTGAAAGTACATTCCTAAATTACTGTCCTATAATCTGCCGTTAACAGCTCATGGTGTCTGAAATTCAATACAAAAAATAAGATAGTATTTAGAAATATAAATTCCAAAGAGATTTAACTGTACAGTAATACATTATCATACATTGTAAGTTAGGAATTTACTCACCTGTTGAAAGTAGTTATCTTTTTGTAGCTCAGCATATGAAAAAAGATAATATATATATTGTAATAATTAGTGAATATTGGTATTTACTGTAGATTAAATTACAGGTATATTGGGTTAAATCTACTCTGAAAATACATTCCTAAATTACTGTCCTATAATCTGCCGTTAACAGCTCATGGTGTCTGAAATTCAATACAAAAAATAAGATAGTATTTAGAAATATATATTCCAAAGAGATTTAACTGTACAGTAATACATTATCATACATTGTAAGTTAGGAATTTACTCACCTGTTGAAAGTAGTTATCTTTTTGTAGTCTTCTCTTTTGGTAGCTCAGCATATGAAAAAAGATAATATATATATTGTAATAATTAGTGAATATTGGTATTTACTGTAGATTAAATTACAGGTATATTGGGTTAAATCTACTCTGAAAATACATTCCTAAATTACTGTCCTATAATCTGCCGTTAACAGCTCATGGTGTCTGAAATTCAATACAAAAAATAAGATAGTATTTAGAAATATATATTCCAAAGAGATTTAACTGTACAGTAATACATTATCATACATTGTAAGTTAGGAATTTACTCACCTGTTGAAAGTAGTTATCTTTTTGTAGTCTTCTCTTTTGGTAGCTCAGCATATGAAAAAAGATAATATATATATTGTAATAATTAGTGAATATTGGTATTTACTGTAGATTAAATTACAGGTATATTGGGTTAAATCTACTCTGAAAGTACATTCCTAAATTACTGCCCTATAATCTGCCATCAACAGCTCATGGTGTCTGAAGTTCAATACAAAAAATAAGATAGTATTTAGAAATATACATTCCAAAGAGATTTTACACATTATATCTGTATAGTAATCCATTACATTATCATACATTGTAAGTTAGGAATTTACTCACCTGTTGAAAGTAGTTATCTTTTTGTAGTCTTCTCTTTTGGTAGCTCAGCATATGAAAAAAGATAATATATATTATATTGTAATAATTGGTGAATATTGGTATTTACTGTAGATTAAATTACAGGTATATTGGGTTAAATCTACTCTGAAAATACATTCCTAAATTACTGTCCTATAATCTGCCGTTAACAGCTCATGGTGTCTGAAATTCAATACAAAAAATAAGATAGTATTTAGAAATATATATTCCAAAGAGATTTAACTGTACAGTAATACATTATCATACATTGTAAGTTAGGAATTTACTCACCTGTTGAAAGTAGTTATCTTTTTGTAGTCTTCTCTTTGGGTAGCTCAGCATATGAAAAAAGATAATATATATATTGTAATAATTAGTGAATATTGGTATTTACTGTAGATTAAATTACAGGTATATTGGGTTAAATCTACTCTGAAAGTACATTCCTAAATTACTGCCCTATAATCTGCCATCAACAGCTCATGGTGTCTGAAGTTCAATACAAAAAATAAGATAGTATTTAGAAATATACATTCCAAAGAGATTTTACACATTATATCTGTATAGTAATCCATTACATTATCATACATTGTAAGTTAGGAATTTACTCACCTGTTGAAAGTACAACTGTAGTAATCTTTTCTTTTTTAGTAGCTCACCAAATGAAAAGTTTTGGCCTAATCAGAAACAATTGATTTTGCAATGAAAAAATCAATACCAAGCCTAAAAAAAGTTCAGGGTAAAAATTCAAATTTCGAGAGAATACTAAATCGCTCACGGTTCTAACAGATAACATTACTGATCAAAACCACTTTGGAAACATATTAAGGACATCATTATCTAACTCTAGGAAACATTTCGAGTCAATCAGGAATGACTGATTTTGCAATGAAAAATCACTACAAAGGCTATAGTTCTGAGTAAAAATTCGAATTTCGCGAGAAAACAAAACGCTCGCGATTCCAACAGATACTATTATTGATCAAAACCACTTTGGAAACATAATAAGGACTGATATCATTATCTAACTCTAGAAACTGTTTTCGTTCAATCTGAAACAATTGCTTTTGCAATAAAAAAAAAGAATACCAAGGATATATATACACTAATCAACTTATTGGATGTAGTTGTCCATTTTTTGCATACATGTGTACAAAAGGAGACATATAGTCAGACATATACAAGATTACAACTATGATTCTATTTAATGGCCACTACAAGTACAGCATATACAATAGTGATTACAAGACAACAGTTAATTAGATACTACATCACAGGTTGACTAAATCTTTAGGAATTACCTGTTCAAAGTATTTTTTTAAAATTTTGATATTATAGTTTAGCTAAGATATAATTTGAAAAACAAATTGTCATGGTTTCATTTTTGGGGAAAGGTTAGGTCATCCCTACTTGAAAGTAAGTTTGCTAGCACAACCACTATACATTGTCCCCCCCTCCCCCTCCTCACTAAATAATATGGAATTAGCAGCTCTCTTTGAAGTCTTTGACTAGGTAACATCTTTAACATTATTTAAAAGTGACTTACCTGTTGTCAGTAACTTCATCTGGTAGCTTTAATCTCTTAAAAATTCACTATGCATATTGGACCTGTTTGTTACACGGGAGAATAATGAAATTATGTCAGAGCCATCTACAAACATCCCTTTCTTCCCCGTATCGATTTAAAAGTACGCATGCGCAATTGTGATCATATAAACATACAGCCCACTCATTGGCACTCAATAATAATTGAGGGCTATATACTTGTATGCATAGGAAAAGAGATTATTGTATTACAGGAGAAAATGTTATTCTTGTACCTTATCAACAACATCATGTGATGAAGTAATTATAGAATTTATGTAAAATTTGTATATTAATTAATACTGTTAGATATAATGAATGGATGCAAGATGATTTATTGAGACAGCAAACAGCATCTGAAAGACTGACATTGGAACAAGAATATCTGATGCAACAGGAGTGGATGAAAGATGATAACAGTAAGTTTCATTGCCAAGCTTATTATCTGTATTTTAAAGGGCCCGAAAAAAGCATTTTCCATTTGCTACTATATATATATAACTAGAAAACCTCTTATTCTGTCCAGAAAAATTGCACAATATAATGATAATGTAATGGTGAAGAAAGAATCCAAAATATAGTCTGGTTGCCCTCCTGACATGTATATATATCAATCGAGCATTCTTCAAGTTTCTCGCGACAGCTGCAATCTGACTGTCACTCCTGTGGCAGTCGTGAAAAGTTTACGAGAGGCACCAGACTGTTATTTCTGTCTGGCTCACAAGACTACACAACAGCATGTAACTATGTATTGTATGAGTCATTCATTACATGTCATTATTATAACAAATAGAGGTGACATTTATTATTATCAGTAAAGAAGTCTACAAGCAAGATGATAAAAATGAAATAGGTCAGTACAGTAATTTATATCAGAATGTAATATTCACTTATCACTAGATGCTATGGTTGGTGATGTGAATTTATTTTTCACTGATCCTAACCACAAGTCTTTAGCTGAACTGGAAGTCATGATAGCAGAGCCTCATTCCAGAGGCAAAGGTTATGGACACGAGGCTACAGTACTAATGATATCTTATGGTGTGTTCATAGTTAGTCATTACATAGCACAACATTATTGATTATTGTACAGGTGTCACTGAGCTGGGAGTGAACATATTTCAAGCAAAGATTGGGTCACAAAATACTCCTAGTCTGAAGTTGTTTGAGAATAAATTAGGATTCACACAGGTACATGTGTAAATAATATTAGTTCATTATTACACTAATACTTACAGATATCGTGCAGTGATGTGTTCAAAGAAATTACATTAGAACTGAAGTGGACTAATCAGTTTGTTAAAGACATTAACTGGACACTATATAAACTATTAACAAAAGAAAATTGTTAATAATAATTATTATTCTTTTCTATTTTCTTTGTGGTGAACGTGATCTACTTCTATGTCTCCTATGTCTCCTTTCTGGAGTTTTGGATCTTCTTCGTTCCTCCCTTCTCCTCCTCCTCTCTGTACTCCTAGATCTTGAATATCTTCTTTTTCTTTCTCTACTTCTTGATCTATGTTTCTTTTGTTTTTTATTCTTTTTTTCCTTTTTAACCAACATTTTGTCATCAAACACCATTTCATACCTACTTTGTTTCTCACTACTTCGGGGGGATACCATCTGGTCCTCTATATCGAGTGACTCGTGTCTCTTTCCTGTATGTTTCACTTTAGAAAGAGATTGACTAAAGTCAACATGAATTCTTCTGTCATCAATCAATACATTGTCCATTTTAAAATATGCATTAACACAATCTTCTTCATTTTCAAACTCTATAAATGCATACTGGAGTGAGTCACCAGACTTCTGATCTTTTATAACTTCACAACTTTGAATGGGACCAAAACGAGAGAATATAATCTCAAGATCTTCTGATGTAGTTACTGCATTTAACTTGCAAACAAACAGCACATTTTCTGGTGGCTTGGCATCAGCATCAGGAATATCACTAACCATTTCTAATATATGAGCATTAGCTTTGCTCTCCCTAGTAACTATCATTTCTTCAATCTCTTCTGCTGTTTTACCTTCTAAATCATTGATATCTTCATCTGCTCTTATGTGGAATGTATCTGAGACAGGTGCTGGAGGACTGGGAGAATGACTGGGGATTACTAGTCCCTCAGGATCATCAAACGGATCATCTAAAATAACTGTGTGTAAGATTTGAATATCCTGAAGCGGTCTGCCCTCTTTATCACAATACATTTCATTAAATTTCATTAAAATATCTAACCCTTCAGCCACTTCACCAAATACGGTATGCTTGCCATCTAGATATTCTAAATCTTCTCGAAGTGTGAGAAAAAACTGAGAAGCATGACAATTACTTCCATTGTCAACCATCGAAACTGTTCCTAGTTTCTTGTGTTTCAACCTTGGGATAATTTCTGCTTCAAAATGTTTGAATTCCTCCCCCTGTATTATACCCCATACACTGTCACCTCCAGTATTTTTTGAATCTCCGGTCTGAGCTATAAACCCTTTCTCCACATAATGAAACAAGCAATAGTTGTAATATTTAATTTTACACAACTTCAGGAAGTTTAGAGACGTCTTGGGTCTTTCATCTGTGTACAGGTCTATGACAATATCACCAATTGATGTCTCGATCAACACGGCCATCTTTAATTATTAATATACGCATGCGCAGTATTCAAAATGGCTTGGTATTCAGTGCCATTCATTTTTATGGCCCTGCTTAGTGTGGCTTAAATTGACCTCATGCTGAGCTGCTGCTTTGGTAGCATACTCTGCCATCACTATGCCTTGATTAAAGCTGATGAATTTCCAACCAAAAGAGCTGTAGGGTTCTAGTTACACCTGTTTTGCATATACTATTAGGACCCGCCCATTAGTCTAGTCACATATGCGCATGTATGCATGAAGGGGTGTGAGGATGAGTAATGAGCATTGTTGTCTTTCGATTCGTATTGTGAAATTATGACTGACGAATCTCCGACTAAAAGAACTTTATTAGAGTTACAGAAACAACCGGGTAATGACAAATGTGCAGATTGTGGAAGAACAGGTATGGTATTTATTGATTACTGTAATATTGTTATAATACAATTATACTTCTTGTGATAATAAATAAAAATTATTATACCATTTTGCACTCAGAGAAGTACAAGTGGTGATACATTACTTTTATGTTGGGCCTATCATGTTTGCTTTTCATTGAAATTTTATAAATCTGTGTTTTCATCACATAAAAACAATTTATAAACAAACAAAAGAATAAAACTGTTTCAGTAATCATTGAATTGTCGAGTCATCCATTCCACAGATCATTACTGAGTCAGTGTGGTGTTCCCCAGTCATGTACATTTGCATAGTAGCTTATTTGTCTGTGTCATCCTGTATAGTAGGACCTATCACTATGTAATATATTCTAATGCAATACACTTATATAAGCTGTTTAGAAATTTATTGCTATTCATATTTATTACACAAATCCTCTTCCATTAGATCCAGCTTGGGCTGATGTCAACTTTGGTATATTCATATGTATTGACTGTAGTGGTATACACAGAGGTTTAGGTACACATATTAGTAAAGTGAAGTCATTGCAGTTGGATCAATGGACAGAAGAGAATGTACAAAAAATGTCTGAATTTGGTAATATAAGATCTAATGCTATATTGGAGGCCAGAGTCCCTTTATGTTGGAAGAGACCTAATCCATTTGACAGTCTGTAAGTGATAAGTATGAATGTTGAGGGTATCTGTTGTTACATAAACATTTTCTGAATATTTGACAATTCACTCTGTTGTGCCTAACACTAGAGTATGCAGAGATCAGTGGATTAGAGCAAAATACGAGAGAAAGGAATTTACTATTGAAGCTATAGATAGTGATAAATTATATTTGTCAGGTCAGAATGCATGGAATGCTCTAATAATAATAATTATTATTCTAAATTTAGGATTAAAGAAAGGTTTTCTACACAAGAAAAAGAAGATTGACAATGTATGGCAGAATAGATTTTTTGTTCTTGATAAAGATACTCTCTCTTACTACAAGAAACTAGCTGTGAGATACAAGATTCAATATTTGTTGTTTTACCTAAAGACATGATACACACAACACTCATATAATCGTAGGACCTGGCCCTCATATAATATTTATATTCATAGGACCCTCATCCAGTTGAGACTATTCCTATTGGCGAAGTTAATGTTACACTTCAAGGACAGACTGGTCATCCTAATGGTATGCAGATAACAGCACTTATCAAAGGAAAATCAAGAAATATATTTGTATATGCAGAGCATGGACATGTTAGTTACTGTCAGTGGCTATTCATTAATCATTATTCTTACTGATATTGGTTTCAGGATATCATGAGTTGGTTTTGCGCAATTCGAGCAGCAAGATTAAATTATTTTAGATTGAAGTTTCCTGGTCGTCCTGAAGAACAAGTAAGTTTATAATCGATAAGGAATGTTAGTTTGGTAGATTTAAATATACTTTCTATATACTATCTAATCATACTTGTCATAATTTAATTACATGTTTTACATTTTCTAAAAGTGCCAATCAATGTTGTCAAGAGATTTTGTAAAGACCGGTTATTTGCACAAAACCCCTGCTAATAAACCAGTATGTCATTTTTAAAAATTAATTATTGTTATTACATTAATACTTTATCTTATCAGAAATTTCAAAAGAGGTATTTTGTGTTGGATCTGAAAAGACTAATGTATTATGAAAAGCCAACAGTAAGCATCTGGAAAAATAATGACATAATTAAGCTATATTTATATAGGACCCATTTCCTCTTGGCGAGATTGTTTTGGGAAGTCCTTCAGAAGGTTTTTCAGTAGATGAGACTGCACCCCCAGAATTAGGGGGAGGGGAGAATGCATTTGTGTTAAACACACCAACAAGAACATTTCCATTATTAGCTGAAACAAGTGATGAGAAAATCTCGTGGTTAGCTGTGATAAGATCGTCTATTGAGTCACCTCCAAACCCTTGTGATGATAGTAGTGTTAGCGGTATTACTTACGGAACTGAATAAATAATCATTTAATAATAATCATATTATAATTATAGTCTGCTTCAGTATAATATCATTGTAACATGAAACGAAGTGTGTGAGAATTTTTATACTATGTAAACTCAATTTTTAAGTTATTAAACTGTTTATATGCAAAACTATTATTTAACTATTAAATTAAAATTATATAAAAGGGAGAGTCCCTAAGCTTTGGTATATTAATTGTTGAAGTTATTTGCAGTTCAGTAATTCAGAATGTCTACTGATGCTGATTTGAGGAGCAAACTAGAAGATGCTTTAACACAATCAGGGAATCATATCTGTAGTGATTGTGGACAGCAAAGTAAGTACTACTATATGTATCATAATTATTTCCAACAATTGCTAAAAAAAAATAGTAATAAATTTCCTTTGATGCTCTGAACTAGTTATTTTAACAGTTATTATTAGTAAATTGCTTAATGTATGTAATAGGTACAATATCATTATATTTTCCTTTTAGAACCAGAATGGGCTGCAGTGAATCTTGGTATATTTTTGTGTATAGAGTGTGCTGGTATTCATCGTAGATTGGGTACTGGGATATCTCGAGTTAAATCTATTAAACTGGACAGATGGACTGAAGATACAGTTCTAGTAATGTTTATATTTAGAAGCAATTACTTGTTTAAAATGTCTCTTCTATCTATAGAATATGATTTCGATTGGTAATAGTCAAGCTAAACATGAGTGGGAAGCAAAGGTACCTGTTGTATGGCCAAAACCTTGTCCTGAATCCAGACTGTAAGTTATGAATCTCTTATGTTGTGTTATACTTAGTAAACGCATTCCTGTATAATTATTAATTAGTAATTATGATTAAAATATTTTTACAGTGTATGTAGAGAGCAATGGATTAGAGCTAAATATGAGAGAAAAGAGTTCACTCCAGAAGCTCCTGATATATTGAGACCATACATGACTGGTTAGTCAATAAATATAATAATAATTATGATGAAAGTATTTCCACAGGTTTACGTCAAGGGTTTTTACACAAAAGAAAGAAGAGCCATGATGAATGGAATACTAGATACTTTGTATTAGATCCAATGAACTTATCTTATTTTATCAACTCACAAGTGAGTATTATGTGTGAATAGTAAGGTTAGTGTACGACTCAACAGGCTTGGATTATAAATAACAAATTATAATATATATATATATATATATATATATATGTACAGTAAAACTATGTTAGTTACTAATAAAAACTTGTGTTATGTATTTGATTAGATTCCCATGTTTTCTCTAGTGTTTATATTTGTTGTTGGTCTTATTTCAAATATGATATTTTTATGACAATTGAAAATCATCAGAAGGTAGACCAGTGGACAAACATTTCTAGTCTAATAATAACATATGATCCCTAAAGACATCTAGTTTACTGATATTGTTATATCTTTTATGCACACACAGGATGTTAAACCGAAAGCTATCATATCTCTGTTAACAATCAATGCTACATTCAATGCTCCTGGTTCAGATCAACATGCAAATTCACTGTTAATAACATATCGTTTTGATGGAAAACACCGTAATCTATTTGTTTACTCAGATACAGGACATGTGAGTTAACTATTAAAGCTATATCATATGCAGTATATGCTACCAATGCAATGTGGTTAGATATATATTTTGAATATAAGTGGCGGATCTACAGCAGGGCCTAACAGGGCACAGGCCTTGGCAATGACACCATGTGCCTGGCTAAATGTATTATACATATAATTATACTGGGAATACATATGCGCAGGAACTGCCTCACACTGCTTGCATGCATTTTGTAAGTAATTAACCCTGACCCAAAACTAAAATTGGGTGTGTTTATGTACATAACCTGCCAAAGAAAATGTGTTCAATAGACGACTATTTATTTTCAGCTTTATAACTTTAGGCTCAAGATTCAAGCTTCCTTTGCTGGAAAGAAGAGTTGTTGAGCAAACTACAGATGTAAAATTAATGGTTTGCTATCAACAGGAAGACTGTATTAATAGCCGAAGGCTTTAGTCCCAAGGGCAACATCTTTACTCGCCTGTATAGCTTCCATAATTTGAATAGCACAAAATTTAACTCACTTAGTTTAACATAACAGAAGACCTTCTAAGAAAGCTATAGATATGAAAAGCATGCGTGTTCAGACAACACCCACACTTAGCATCTTCGATCACTGTCGACTGGCTAGCTGTATCTCTGTAGCTTCTTCTCTGTGTTTCTCTTTCTAAGTATAGCTAGGAGTTGCTCTTTCTTATAGTTTCTTCTGTTGAGCTCTGTATTATCATGACCATGCCTTGTGGTCATACGTTAATTATTGCATTCCTGAAGCATGACCGAACCACATACAAACCATGGGCTCCTGTACAAACTAAGGTTGAGATTTCACTACACTACCAGATTAGTTGCCTCACACTAAGGTGCTCAGCTATTAATACTAGAGTTAGTTATTTACTGCCATACTACTAGACAAAGGCTTTACAAGTGAACTACTGAGTCAAGAATTCAAATAGTAAAGGTTACGATGATCTACTCCATTATTAAGAGAATAAAGGGTTATTATACACGTAGTATACTACGGTAAATGTATGGCTTCCAAATGTGATTGCTTAACTCCAGTGTCCCAAAGTGCCCTCCCACTTTCAAAAGTCACTGTTGCATATGAACCTCAAATCATAAATTATATAAACCATGTTTAGTTGATGTATATGCCAGATATACCACACACATATTGGTATTCAGAGGTTTATGTGCTTTGGCCATATGGGCCTCTGATTACACTCACATAAACCTTCACCACAGCAGGTGATATATCTATTATATACACCCCTTAACCTTGGTTTATATTAAATGGAGAATAGACCAAATCTTCAAATTAGCTAGAATTTGAACATAGGATCCTCTGACTGCATTATTATAGTTATATACTACTCATATAGGAAATAATGGACTGGTATTTAGCAATAAGATGTGCAAAGTTGAAAGCTCTCAGAAGTACTTTTCCTCATTTGTCTGAGGAAGAAGTATGTTAATGCATACAAACTATTTATAATTTTATTAATAAGATTTTTATTTGTAGTTAATTGAACGTATATCATGGGATTTTATAAAATCTGGTTATTTACACAAAATGCCTCCGTCACAAAAGGTAACAAAGATTTAGTTTGTTATTTGAAACAGTTGTTCATTATAGGATTACAGAAATTCCAGAGACGGTTTTTTGTGTTGGATAAAACAAACTTCCGTTATTACAACAAGCCAACAGTAAGTATTTTCACATTGTAATTCAATAAGTAATGTTTAATTGTTAGGATGCATATCCTCTGGGTGAAGTTACAATAGGCAGCTCAGATGATGGGTTTGAAATTACGGATAAAGTGCCTGAACATCTTGCAGATCAGCCTGGAGTATTCATGTTGAAAGTACCCTATCGTTCAAAAGGAGGATTTCCATTACTAGCCGAGACAGAAGATGAGAAAAAAGAATGGATGTCTGTTCTGAAAAGTGTGATTGAAGGTCCACCACCTGTCATCAGCTTAGGAGATGATGAAATTTGTTCCATGTATGAAAACGAGAGAGATTATTCGTTGTCATTTACAGCAGATTAAATGTAAACTCCAATTTTATTTAAACAGACTATTTCAGTATTTCCATTAATATTAACTGTGTGTTCATTTCAAACTGTGTAGAAATATTTGATTATTAAATTATTGATAAAGATAAATAAAACACGCCTACGTCTGTATGGCAGCAAAATTAATGACCCGATACTATATAGGGATCACAATACCACCAAATATATAAACAAAGTTGAGATCTTATCATAACACCAAAACTTTGATATAACAATCTAACTTACTTTAAATGACAAGAGTAACAAACATGCAAGTAGCTATACTGTATATATGACTGTTAAATGGAAATTTTGATGTTAAGATACTATCCCAGCTATGCTTCTATACTTCTTGGCATTGATCCCTACATAGCCTTGATGTATTATAATTATATATATATATATATATATATATATATAGCATCATACAGTATGTTGTATCTATGGTTGTATATAATATATATATATAATTATATATAATTATGAATAATAATATATATATATATACAAGTATGTATGTATATACACATTGCTCACATTTACATTTTAGAACTTCTTTTCAATTTCATTTTCCTTTGGTTTATTATCACTATGTGATATAAACCAAAGGAAACCTGTTCTGGTAGAGAATATATGCCCTCTTTACTCCTGTCTTCACTCTTCCAGTAGATGCCATACTGATTTTTAAATTTCCCGCTCAATTAATAATAATTATTATTAATGTTAATTAATTAAAGTTAATAAAACAATGAGTGAAGAGGTTGTACTTAGTTTTGGAGGTGAGGAAGAGAAAAAAAGAACAGTTAAGTGAGTATTACAATCATCAGTGTATTAAATGAATGGGTATTTGTTATGATTGTGTTTTTATACAGGCATCCAATAGCTGTCTTCTTTCATGTGTTGTTTCGAACACTATCTATTCTGTTGTATGTTTTTGCGTCATACATATTCAGTAATGGTTTTGTTGAACTCTTTATTATCATAATCCTCCTTCTTGCCCTGGACTTTTGGGTTATTAAGAATATCACAGGGAGATTATTAGTTGGATTAAGATGGTGGAATAAAGTTGAGGAAGATGGAACAAGTACTTGGGTTTTTGAGACTAAGAAGGTTTGTATAATATTGTCAATTATCCATTGAATCATTAATTCCTTACCTTCTCAGAGTGCCCCATCTGCTGGTGCTGAAGTACTCATCTTTTGGAGTACATTAATCTGTTTCCCAATATTGTGGATTGTGTTCTTCTTTACAGCTGCACTCAAATTAGCTTGGATGTGGATGGTATGTGAGTAGATACACATCACATGACATTAGGTCATGTTTTTATTATGAACAGTTAATTCCTGCAGTGGGTATAGCTTTGAATAGTGCTAATGTAATTGGATATTTCAAATGTCGCAAAGATGCAGGTACTAAACTCAGGAACATGGCTGGTCAATTTATAGGACAACAACTTTTGAAACAGGTTTGTGGAACATGTTTGATTTAATGGTCTTCATTATTATTCTTTTAATACAGGCATTAAATACCACAACACAACCACAAACATGAAGAACAGCAAACAATATAAATGTATTTTAACCATGTCTTGTTTCATATGTCTATCTCATGATTCTCATCTTGATGTTTTTCAATTAATAATATAATTCCTAATGAAAATATAATAATAATCTATTTCTTTTTCTATATTCCTTACTTTCAATTATATTTTTGTATGCTATGGCAGCTGGTGACTCTGGTACTTCAGTTAGAAATGATTTACCCTCATCACAACACTTACCTGTTTATATGGTGTAGATTAAGATTGTAATAAACACTGCACCGCAATATTACCTATTCTTGGATCAAGTGGTAGACGTCCTAAAAAAGGTATTCCAAAGTCACTAGCCATTTTCTCACCACCTCCAGTAGTTGGAGGGAATATTTGTGTCTCTGTCTGGAGTAATTAATACATTACCTACTTAATATATTGTAATATATACATACCTTACATCTAGGACACACAAAACCACTCATATTCTCAACCACACCTACAACTGGTAAATTTACTTTGCGACAAAAATTTATCTCTCTCCTAACATCCAAAAGAGACACCTCCTGTAATATTATCATATCTTAATGAATAATTCATAAGATGAAGAACAATGAACCATTGTTAGTAAGAATACATTTATAATCAAATTATAATTATTGGTTTGTAGTAAATTCTCCCACTTACCTGAGGTGTTGTCATGACAACTGCACCATCAACACCACTAGCACTCAAGTATTGTACAATGGACAAGTGTTCATCAGATGTTCCAGGAGGTGTGTCCACTAATAGATAATCTAGATCACCCCAATCAACATCTTTTAAGAACTGTTTAATAAGACCTGATATATAGTGAATATCAGGAGTAAATAGTGAATACTCGTAGTACCAGTCTGGAAATATTGTCTCAGGGCTATAATAATGAATATCTCAAATTGGTTATTTAATGCCTGCATTAGTATTACAAAGGAATTACCAAATTACAGGAATTACTAATATGAGATAATTACATCATTTGTAGGTTATGATAGTAGCAAATTACAATGAAATGATATCAGAGGATACTATTACAATATTAATTTAATAACCATTTTTCTTTGGTCCCCTCCAAATCACTGCATCATCAGGAGAGGAAAGAAGAAATCCTACTGACATTACACATAAATTTTCTTCTATATACTATGGGATAGAAGTTGAGACATAAAAAAAGTGATGAAGACCCACAAATAATCCCAAATTCCAACAGGTGTAAATTATCTTAATAGAGACCTTAAGACACCTGTCTATTAAAGGAATCCATTGAAATATCAATGTATTTATTAAAACATGGTGTGATTTAAGAAAAAATACATAATTACATCTCACCACAGGTGACCATCCTGATCCACTGTGGTGTACTTGTTCATTCTCAACACCCGTCAGTTTAGGAATTGATGGTCCACATATATCAATATCTAATATACCAACCTATCCATACAACAATATATAATAATACTTACTATTATAAAAATAATTATTATATATAATACATAATTTATGCTTAATTATCGTGTATCAATTAATTTATACCATTACCACTGAACTATTGGTACATATATGCATGGATATAATGATATAATGATATACACAATTTTAATAATTGTTATTATTATAAACCTGTCTTTTTTCATTAAGAGCTAATCCGTATGCTAATTGTGCACTAAATGTACTTTTACCAACACCTCCTTTCCCAGACAAGATCAATAATTTGTGTTTTACTGAAACGAGTCTACTCTTGATTTCTTCAACAGCTGAAGGAACATTAGTACATAACACATCAAAGAGTATTTTCAGCCCCACCCACCTGGATCAGGTGCCTTTGGTAATCCCGAGGTACAAACTCCTTGATTGGGACATCCTTGACAAGATTGAGTTTTGCCAGCCTGTTCACTTTGTGTTCCTGGACAACCTGTATAATATGATGTATTCAAAGTGATAATACAATATAAAAAAACTTACTTTCAGGTGCATTTTCAGGTACATCCATTGTTACATGTCACGTGATCATCCAGCTCCACCCAATTATGCTACATGCGTACGCGTATGTATAGCAGTTCACAATCATGGTTCACATTGGTCGCAGCCTCCTGCTTGCCAGCTCATGAGGACACCATCGTCCGCAGTAGCAGGTTGGTTTGTTGTATGTGGTAATGAGGACATGGAGCCGCCAGGAGTACTAGAAAGACAAAAAAATATTATTGTAGATGATCTATCTGCAGTTTCATTTTTGTCTTCATCCAATTCGGTTACTGATGGTGGGAATGACAACAATACCTCACTCTCAAATAGTACTAATTCTAGTGATGCAGTAAATAGTGTTGCAGATTTTATTCTCAAATTGCAGCAAACATCATCACACCACAATTCTAGTGATCCACCAGGTCAAGATCTGACAAATAACAAGTCAGCTAGACTCAGTGGATCTGCACTAGATATTGCTGCACTACGAAAGAGTCTAACTGGTAGACCAAGACTGCAAAGAATATGCCACATTTGTGGTAGAGAATGTCCGAGTCGACATAAACTACAAAGACATTTGAGTACACATTCAGAGGAGAGGCCATACAACTGCAGTTTGTGTGGTAAGGCATTCAAATGGACTGAATATCTCTCAAAACATATGAGAACACAACATGGACCTAATAATTCTACAGGTATATGTGTACATGTATTTTCATATATTATCTCATTTTGTATCATATATTTTAGGATCTAAAAATTTTGTCTCCATTCGAAAACAATCCACTCGTTCCCCTACTAGATCAACGAATAGCGTTGAGCCATGCAGTCCAAAAGTAAGGGCATACCGTCGCTCTACATCTGATGGAAGGTCATCTTCTGTGTCAAGTAGCACTAGCAGTGTGATGAATGGACTGCAAGATAATAAAATATATGAACAGCTAAGCAGAGATGAGGAACAAAGTATAAGTAAAGAAAATAGAGCTTTTATGAAGAGGAATGAGGAAAATTCAACTTCAGGTCAGTCTTTGTTTATTAATTAACTAATTGTTGACCTGTTTACTTGCTGTCTGAACATAGGAATGGCTTCTTGTCTGCAGACAGGATCTATTAATTAACACCCTGACATCAAAAGTTTTCAATTTAGTGTAAATTTGTGTTATGTTGAAAGGTCAGCTGTACATATTTGTGGTTTGCTGAATCAGGGCTGAGGTAGATCATATTTCAATAACCACAAAGATAGCCTTATATACTTGTTTACTATATATTTTATAGGTAATTTAATAATAGTAAATAGTATGCAATCTCATCTCATGATGTAGAGTAATATAAAACTATACTACCATACTTTTGTATATCCCAGTGTACATGAAATATCATACCATTTTGTCATTACAGAAACATCATTTTCACCTCAAAATGAGACACACAGGGACTATATGGATGTGAACATAAGTCAACCATCAATGATGCATGCATCAACACCTCCTAATATGATGACAGATCCCTACCACTTCCAATACAACCAATACCCAACCAGTTCATTCCCTATTGCTCATTCGGGATTCTATCCTATGAATTGCTATACTACAACATATCCAGCGAATGCAAATCCATTTGGTTTTCCTGGTCCCCAACCATTCACGAACAATTTACTGCAGAATATCTCGTTTGATCCAACAATGCAAAACTACATGTCCGAAAGTCACATTACTCACGATCTTGACATAGGAACTTCCTTTCTCTCCTCTGATACACCAGTGTTTGATCCTCCTAACACTCATTCATCAAGTACAAGTGTTAGTTGTCAAACACAGGAATCATCTGATCCTGCAAATAATCCGAGGGGTTTGTTGCAGAAGAGACCAACTGTGAGGATTATAAACTTGAGTACAAAGAAAGATGTCAAAATACAATGTGATCTTGGACCTGAAACACTGCAAGCTTTATTTGATGAGGAAAGTTATGGAGAACTATCGAGCTCTCTAAGTCCAGATATGTATGATACACAAGGGGATGAAGGGAGCAACTGTTTGTGTAAGTATCCATGTGAGTTCACTGGATGTACTAGAGCATACGTACATCGTAAAGACCTCACAAGACATATGAAAGTAGCACATGGAATAACTCCTAAAGTAATGGAACCCAGAATCATTGAGGCACCTGCTAAACCTCATGTCTGTCATGTTGGTGACTGTGGCAAGTCATACTATCATTTAAAAGACTTACGTAGACACCAGAGACAATGTCACTCGGTATCTCTTTCTCCTGCAAGTCAGTCCTCTCAGGGAGAAATGGATGATAGCATCAGTTCTATGCGTTATCCATGTGATTTGGATGGATGTGTCAAATCATATATCCACAAGAAAGATCTAATACGTCATAAGCGAATGTTTCATCACGACATGTCAAGTCACCCAAACATTCCTGATCCAGTTATAGTAATCCACGTCAAAAAGACAAAAGGTGCTGGCGAGGAGAGGATGAATGAATGTGGGGAAAAACAGCCTAAACGGTTCAGGCTAGACAGTTTAGCAGAACCTAAAAATGGAGCAACTCTTCCTACCACTAGTAACTTACCTCATACTCCCGGGATAGATGAGATTGATGAAATGTCAGTGTCTGCTACCAATGTTATGAACAATTTCTCTATAGCAGTTGCCAATATGGCAGGTGTAGAGGAACTATCTCCACATATGCGCAACACGACAGCTCTTTCTACTTTTTTGGATAGTATTGGACCTGATTCATCAAAAGAAACAGACTCATCAAGTAACGAGTTTTTGATGGAGGGTAATTCCCTAGGTTCACCAACATCCTTTTTCACTTCAAGTAGTTTGTTAACTGATGCTTCCAGCCTCTTATCTTCATCTTAATCTAATTGGTTGTGATTATATAATTATAATGTCATAACCATTATTATTGCATGTGACCGTGTTTTGAAACAAGGGTCATTGAAAGGGCTCCGAGCAGTAATATATCTTCCTGGATATACCAATATCTTTGGAAAATCGCCCAAAAACACAAGCGAAAAATTAATTTTCAAATATGACCATTTTTCAGACTTACGGTTACACAGTAAAAAAAAATATCATCTTATAATTTTTATTATTACACATATGACGACCAACTTATGACAAATATGAAATGTTTATCACTAACAGTATTATTTTGTTATAATCAGTTAAAAAATTACAGGTAATAAACTTAACAACACGCACCATATTGCAATTACCATAGCAACCACCAGAATGGTTGACCGAAATGTCATGCTTTGTTTTTTTTTGCCATGTCCACGATTTTTGAACCAGTCGACAACATTTTTAAAATCCTTGGTTTCTGGTTGATACCCAAGGTGTTTAGCAGAAGCTTGAATAGAGAAATAATGAGTGACACCAGTTTTGAGTACCTGGAAAATGAATATTCAACTCTCATTGGTAAACAAAATATTACAATTACCTCAGCTCTAGTCAGGAATGGTGTAAAGCTGTAAATGTATTTTCCAACAATACGATCCAGCAACTCAATCATGTATGCTACATAGTATATATAATTATTACATACATAAAACCAAGTATTAGTTGACTCACCAATATAGTATACTAGTGAAAGAGGAAGGTGTATGGAAGGGAATGAATATCCTAATCCCTCAACCTAATAATACGGAGCTTGATATTAACACAACTATGAATAATCTATTGTGTTTACCAAAGGTTTGAAAAATAAGAAGCTGTTAACTGGATTACCATCGGAAATATAAAATGGTTTCCCAATCTAATATGTCATTATTGTAAGTTAATTCATAGGTCACACACACTTACCACACTTGAGGTATTTTTAATTAATTCATCTGCTGCAAGACAATGAGCCATCACAAAATTATCAACATGTAAGTAATCAACCAGATTATCTCTATCACCATAAGTGAAACAAAAGAGACCTCTCTCAATATAGGACTATTAAAATTAATTATAATATCTTTTGTACTTACATATATACATGCACATAAACATGTAAATACCACAATTCTTGGTAAATGTCTTTGTTCTCCTTCACCATAAATACCAGCACAACGTAATGCACACACTTTCAAGTTTCCTCCTCTTAATAAAGGTGTTCCATTAGCTGATAACAAAGCCTGCTCAGCAATGGCTTTAGTACGCGAGTAATGATCAACATGCTATATACAAGTTAATATATGGATATAATAAGTATGGTTGAACTTTCACCTTATGAAGAGGAAAATATGGAAGGGACTCATTCCCATTCCTGATCTCCTGTCCTCCAAACACAACATTGTAAGTACTGGTATAGACTAGAGATTGAACACCAGTCTGGATACTTGCTTTGTATAACAAGTGTACCATCAAAATTTGAAAACATTTATTACAATATATATATATACCTCTTAAAATATTCTGCGTTCCACTTATATTGACAGCTTCTATTCTGGCTTTATTGCGCTATATATATATATATATATATATATATAATAATTATTATAATGATAATAATTATATAAATAATTATAAATATATATACCAACATACCATTTCTCTTCCTGACATGCCATATGATGCAATATGAAATATAACACATGGTAATGAATCACTCACTACTTTCACCACATCATCAAAATCACAAACATCACCCTATCATAATAATAATTACAACCTAATGAATTAATTATTTACAACCTTTATTTTCACTAATCCTTGAACCTCCTCTTGCACAGTGAAGAACACATCAAATGCAACAACTTGTTTATATCCTCTATTCTTTAATAATTCTAAACACAACCTATTACCAACATATCCTCCACCTCCAGTTACAAAAGCAACCCTTGTATTTAATGACCCACTAACAGACATTTTAACATAATATAATTACAATAATACTTCCTTCCCACCCAATCAATATCAAATTTGTTAAACAATTATGTTCTTTGAAATAGCCTTAGTCTGCAGCTGCAGCAGTTTTCTCCCTCTCAAAATCTTTCTTCAATTTACCCTATAAAACAGTAACACATAATATTATATCATGAAAGCTAATTATTTATTTACCATAAAATTGGCTTTTTCTTGAGGAGTCTGGAAACGGCCATGACCAAACTTGGAAGAGGTGTCAATGAATTTGAGAGTCACTTCTTCCCTGTCACGTCTCTTGAATTTTACAATTAAAGACTATATAGTAATATAACAATGACAAACAGTTAATACAAAGATATAAGCTGGAATATACTACCTTTCTTAAGGTAATAACACGTTTCTTAGGACCCATGACACATCCCTTCAACATGAGAAAATCATTATTAACAACTCCATAATGAGGGAATCCACCCTGTATTATATAAGACACAGAGAATAGATACACTCCACTAATTATAACATACCATAGGGGTTATCCTCTTTTTTGTCAAGTCACTCTGTGTTCCACCATTATTAGGATCCTCACTGGAACCAATGCGATATATTTTCTTGTTGATCTCTGTACGATGATGGTATCCTTTCTGACCGGCACGAGCAACAGAAAATTGAACTCGACTAGGATGCCAGGCTCCAATACATGCTACTTTACGTAAACCTTTGTGTGTTTTACGAGGAAGTTTCTTACAATGCCAACGTGAAGTGACCCCTACATGGAAGAGATTCAATATACATAAAGCTTGAGAAAACAGTTGAATAAAACCTTTGAATCCTTTCCCTTTAGTAACTCCTATCACATCCACCATCTCGTCTTGTTGATATACATCAGTTATAGGTATCTCCTTTTCTAAATGCTCACGTGCCCAGTTCACCTAATGATATTATGATTATAACACAACTTATTTATTATAATGCTTACCTTATCAGCAATAGTTCCACCATTAACTTGTATTTCCATAATGTGAGCAGTCTTCTGTCTTAAGCTGCTTATCTTGCTCAACTGTTAACAAAGGTACATGTAATTTATACATAACATTAGAGTCACTTAATTTACCTGTGTGTGGCATATTACTCGAATCACTTTACAATATTTCTTCATTTTCTCAAAGTCTTGGTCAATAGCTACCTTTCCAGCTTCATCCTTCCAACGTTTAGATGCTTTAGTGAATGCACGGCGTTTGCACTTGTACCTTGAAGGAAAGAATATTTTGAAACTCATCAGCTTGTGAGAGGAGTTTCAATGTAAACCCAGCTATCAACTAAACAGTTTTAACAGCTGGAAGTTACCTAGTTAATAGAGTTATTAAATATAAAAATAGTTGAACTAACCAGTTCTTATAAAAACGTCTCTTGCACTCATCACTTAAATGTTGAGCATATATGGTTTTGAGTTGTCTGAGACCATGTGGAGTTTCAATGTACCCGACTACACCAACACACACCATAGGAGGTGTGTCTATGATTGTTACAGCCTCAACTATTTCATTTTGATGTGATTCTACAATTTCAATTGCATAAAATTATTATAACTACAAAATACAAGTATAATAATTATATATTCTAACTCACTTGATCCAGGACGATTAACGTCTCTTACAATATGAGTCATTCCAGCCTTATATCCCATGAATGCAGTCAGATGACATGGTTTACTGGGATCATCTTTCGGAAAACTCTTAACTTTACCTCGATGTCTTTTGCACCTTTTTCTGGGAAGAAATCCCAGAGATCCGTGACGCGGAGCAGAGAATTTACGATGAGACTGTATAAAAAATATATTATCATTACTATTAAAACTATATATTAGTTCAATTCAGTAACAGGAGATAAGATGGAAAAGGATATTACTCACCATCTTCTACAATTTGCACAACACGTGAAGGGCTTACAAATAAGTGTGTGCATGCGCAATGGCGAAGCTAAGCTAAGCTATGCCCGCGCCGCGCCTACTACAAAACTGGGCGTGGCTCAGTCGGTAAACATGGATGATGCAAACTACCCTAGAGAATTTCCTCGGGTTGCAAGTATTGATCAAATAGATCCTAATGATTTTGTGGCTCTAAAAAGAGCAAAAGACCAAAGAACAAGAGACAGGTAATGATGTTCATATTATATATTATGCTAATCAGATGTAACTTATCATGTAAGAGTGTAGTAATACATGTATTTGTTATTATAATTGATAGGGCTATTGATCTTGAGGAAGTAAAACTACTCCGACAAAAAGTAAGAGATTGCCAACGAAGAGAAGAAGTAAACCATCCTCAAAGATGCAGAGAACATGTTGATAATTACTTGAAAGCATACCATAAATATCGTTCAGAAGGTATTATATGACTCGGATGTGTGACTTAATTAAAATGTATTTGTTTATTCTCATAGGATGGCTTCAATATCATTAGATTATTATCGTTAACCTATGATGAACCAATGAACTACACATTATGTTAATGAATATTGTATGTTATTATTGAATGAAGATATATATATAATTAGTGTGGGTGTGTCATCCATGTGGTATTAAAATGTCTCTTAGTGACCTTCAAGAAAGAAAAAAGCTGGAGAGAGAACAAAAACGTCTTGAGACACAAAACCAAAAAGATTTGGACAAAGCTATTAAACAAGTGATTGTTTACATCAAAAAAGATATAATATCATTAATTAATTTATAATGTAGGCCACAGCTGCTTCTCGTCAAGAAACAAAACCAGGAGAGAGAATTAAACAAATGATAGTAGTGATAGGTAAACAGCTTTCTGAGGATGGAGTAATCATGGCTACATTACTAACGAGATTACAAGAGTTTGAAGTTGAATATCGTATTTGTGAAGACACACCAACATGTGTAATGTGGAAAAGAAAAGTAGTTGAAAGAAGTATTGACGATACTACAAAGGTATACATAATTACAGTATAATAATGGATAATATATATATTCAGGTAATAGAACTAAAAAAAGAACAACAGGAACAATATATATTAGTTGTAATGAATGGATCAAATTTCTTGGAATTAGTTCATTGTACTAAACAGGTTATGGTATATAACAGTTAATTAGTATAATTAAGTAATAATTAATTAATTACTACAGGATCATAAGGGCATTAACTTGAATGATGGAGAAAGTACTTTGATTCAGGAAGTTGACCGATTACAAAGATTATATAATGGCTACCAGATTACTCTTGCTGTTTATGATTTGGAAGCAGCATTGAGGTCGTTAAAACTCAATTAACATAAGCTGTTGAATAATTATAATTTACAGGGGACTAAAAACACAAAGAAATCGTAAGTTTCGTGCCGCTGTTAGAGGAACTCAACAGTTGTGTTCTGATAGTGAAAAAGTAAGTCGTATAGATTGTGAAGAAGCTATGGCTGAACTGCAGATCAATAAAGGTATATATAATACAACACTCAATAGAGTATTATATTATTTTATTTCAGGTATGAACTGTTGTATTAGAATATGTCATAAATCAGAACAATTAGCTGATCTTATTATAACACATACAAAATCAATATCTGCTGTTCCATTCCAGTTAGTAAGCTCCTGTGTATAGGGTGTATACTAATAATAATAACAACACATCAATAGGAAGGAACAGCCCTTTTCCTTTTATGGAGATCTTGGTCCAGGAGCTACTCAGAAGGCTCTACAGCAGTGTGATAATAAAATCTCTTTGATATGGCAACATCAATTATTACAGTTCTCAAGTGTTTCTAATCCAGTAGCTGCTGCTATTGTTGCAGTCTATCCTTCACCTGCTCTTTTATTAGAGGTAACTATAATTATTATAATTATTTATTCATTATTAAATGCTCAAGGCTTATGAAAACTGTAGCAAAGAACAAGCTGAGAATCTATTACAAGACATACAAGTATTACTAATATAATTAATTATTCCATTTTAGAGCTGTTTTTTTTTATTCTATCAGGTTAGACGTGGTGTGGGTGTTACCTCTAGTACAAGAAAAGTTGGTAAAGTTATATCAAATAGAATATACTTAACAATGACTTCAAAAGATAAAGATTTATTGTTACCATGACGACTAATTGTAAAAATTAATTCAATTCTTGTTTTCTTGATAAATATTGTCTGCAATATCGTTGTATAGTTTGTACTGCATATATTTCCTATTGAAACTTAATATGATTATTATTATTATTATTATTAATAGTTTTACCTCATGATAAGACTTTTGCCATTCACGAAATATTTCTACATCTTCACGAGATCTTACCTGGTAGTAATAATTAAGCAAAATATATGAAATCGTAATAGGTAGATTTAATAACAATCATGAACTTATTGTAACTGCATGTTTATGCTAACAATTCCAGTTCGTTTCTATTATAATTAACCTGATATCCTCTGTATGCTGCTTGAAGTTGAATTGCAGCTTCTTCTTCTGTTAAAGTAGCTGACAGAGGAAGTGGAGGACGTGGACTAAGCAAGAGAGGAGGAATACAATGTCATACAAATACTTTCATCTTACTGTCTTTTCCATTCATCTTTTACAAATGGTATATCAGGAAGAGTGATTTCATTACGATCATCATGTTTAGGATTATATCTGTGGAATATATATATCATATCTATATTACATACATTTCAATACCTGTATAAATACTCTACTACATAATCTAATGGATTGAATCGTTTTCTTCTCTAATTAAAATATTATTAATAGTAATTGCCATCTTTTCATCACATTATATACTTCTGTTGCTGTTGCTGTTTGCAACATTGCTTCCATGCCTGGTAAAAGAGTTGGGAAAACATTCTTCTCTAAATAGTTTGTTGCAGTTTCTTTTTGAATAGCCATGTTGTTTCACATTTAGTTACCATGGTAACTATCACCGTATCATGTCCGTATATCTAATGTTGTGCTGTTCAAACTCATCTGATCATCTGATAATGGCAGACCCAAAACCAAATACCTATTCTGCACCTGTGAGTCAATATATATGATATATTATGTACTAATCTTGTATTGTAGTTTGCATTCATTTATACATTCAACTTGATTGTTGGTGTTGGAGCACTAACACTTCCTAAAGCAGTAAATGAGGCTGGCCTTATATTGGGAACTGTATTACTAGTATCTCTGTGTATTATAAGGTATATATATATATATATAGTCCCTCAGTTTCCATTATTAATATAATATTATATAGTTATATTACAGCAACATATGTTGTAGAAACAATGGCAGCTGCTAATGCTTATTACAAAATGGAGGAACGGAAGAAAAAATTTGAAACTGAAGTATCTGCTAATTTAACTGATAATAAGAAACTCCAACTTCGTACTGAGGCACTATCTTCACCAGGTGATGGGAGGAGTTCACCGCTCAACTCTTCTATTAATGAACAGGTATTGTAATTGTACTCGTAATTGTGTTATTATTTTATTTGTTTATATATAATATAGATAATTGGTTATCTTCCTATAAAACCAAGCCAGGCTTCCTCTTATTGTATTGATGTGTCTGGAGTTCATAACCCAAATAGTAAAGTAAAAGATGTTAATATAACAGAAACAACACCTCTTATATCTGCTACATCAGATTCAGGTACATAATATAATTACAATTACACTATTTCATAAATTCCCCCACCTTCTTCCTGCATGTGTATATAATGGTTGCTACGGTAAATACTGACCCCACCCACTCATCAGATGTATTACATCTTGTTCCTACAGATGATGATTATGAAATCGATAAAAAATTTGAACTGGTATAGAATAATAATTATTATTTTTAACATTAATTTTTGTTGATATTTCGTGTAGGGGTCAATGGCTAGTCTCTTTTTTCCAACATGTAAGTAACCACATCTACAAATTATATTCATTTGTTTCTCTATAGTTGGTATTGTGATATATTATATTATTGTGTGTCTATATCTCTTTGGAGATCTGGCAATATATGCTGTTGCAGCGCCAACGTCTGTAGCGAAAGTTGTGTGGTGAGTATCTGATACATAGTATATATATGCATAGTAGTACTAATGATTCTATAGTGATCTGGTCACTAATAGTAATAATAATACTGATAATAGCTCAGAACATTGCTTTGGTGGCTTGACAAGATTGGAAGCTTATTATATATTCTTGGTAAGGTATATACAACTTAAGATATATTATTATATTATATTATATTATATTATATTATATTATAGGGTATTTTTATAGCATGTATCGGTCCGTTCACATTTTTTAACATGACTAAAACAAAAATTCTACAACTAATAACAACAGTAATGAGATATGTTGGTACGTTTAATATTCATTATAACTGAATTATTATAAGTGTCGTTTGATAGCATTTATATCTATGATCACATTGGCTATTATCAGGATTGCAAATGGACACCGTAGTCTTCCACCAATGGCCACCTTTTCAGGTTTACCATCTCTATTTGGGATTAGTATCTATTCTTTTATGTGTCAACATTCCCTACCTGGTATTGTGACACCTATTAGACAAAAGAAAGGTATTTATGGGTTGTTAGGAGATGATTTCATAGTAGTTCTCTTGTTTTATCTCGTGTTATCTATCACTGGTGCTATTGCTTTTGAAAAAAGTGAAATGCAGCAACTGTATACACTGGACTTCTTTAATCCTAGAGACAGTATACCTAAACTGGTTGTTGGAACTTATCTTGCACTATTTCCAGTATTTACACTGAGTGCTAGTTTTCCTATCATTACAGTGACTCTCAGAGAAAATCTTAAATCTTTAGGAAAAACTATTTTAAAGAAATGGCGAGGAGACAAAGACTTCCCTTTTATAATAGATCGAATTCTATTTCCTTTACTAGTACTCACACCACCAACTATCATAGCATATTCTATTCAACAAGATGATCTATTGGTTAGTGTTACTGGATCATTTCCAGGTGTTGGAGTACAATATTTAATACCAACTGCACTGGTATTCATGGCTCGTTATACTCTAAAGAAGAAATTTCGAACTTATGAAAACAAATATAAATCACCTTTCAGTAATATAATAATAATTGGCCTGGTGTTATTATGGACTTTTGTTAGCGTAATATTAATTATTATTAATATGTCCATAACACCTCCTAAACAGGTGAAACATCCCATATGATGATTTATTCAATCAATGTTCTTAAGATGTTTATAGCTCTCTTATATTGTTGTCTGTTAATATTATTATCTTTTCTTTCATAATTATTAAGAATTTCTTGTGAATCTTGTATCAATTTGTTCCTTTGGTATCCTTTTAAACCTTCAAGATATTTCAATAAAAGTTTAAAATCCTTTTTACCAACCTAATGAATGAATGATAAGTACATGTACATATATGAGATGATAAGTACATGTACATATATGAGATGATAAGTACATGTACATATATGAGATAATGAAGTACATGTACATATATGAGATAATTACATATATGAGGTGATGAAGTACATGTACATATATGAGATGATAAGTACATGTATATATATGAGATAATGAAGTACATGTACATATATGAGATAATTACATATATGAGGTGATGAAGTACATGTACATTCATGAGATAATGAAGTACATGAGGTGATGAAGTACATGTACATATGACGTGTACATATATGAGATAATACATATATGAGATGATGAAGTACATGTACATATATGAGATAATGAAGTACATGAGGTGATGAAGTACTTATACATTTGACATGTACATATATGAATGATGAAGTACATGTACATATATGAGATGATGAAGTACATGTATATATATATGATGTATATATGTTCACCTGTTTCTTGTCATACATATTATTCAGTAACCAATATTGTGTGTTCTTTTTAAAAGACCAAGTGTCTTTATCATCATTCCATAAATGTAGATAAGATAATGCATTATCTCTCCTGATCGTCAAAGGAACTGGCGTCGTGGGTTTTCCATGTTTCAATGACTTTCTCTTCTTCTTCCTTCTCAATCTCATTTTACGATTTGGCACACTTTTGTTTATAGTTTCAGTTTCAGTTGATATATGTTGAGTATTTGTCACCTCAGCATGTTTGGTTTTTGTAGACATATCAGATAAATTTACTTAGGTAACTTTTGTTTCAGTTCAAGTTGTAAGAATGCTTTCAAATTTGTATCTTTAACTTGTTCCAAAACGTATTTGCTAGCCTTGTCTGAATTGTGGTATATATCAGCTAATTTTGCTGCATATCTGATCCACACACAGTTAGGACAACTCTTTTCACAGCAATTAGTGGGAGAAGCTGGGAGAGACACACACTTACTTTCAGATGAATGCTGTCTTTGTTCCTTTAATCTAAAAGCAATCACTGATCTTGTAAAAACCTTTGATCTAAGGAGAGTCACAGAAATATAGTTCATACTCCAAATACTTTATGATAGCTTACCAAGCTAAAAGAGATAGATGGGTGTGTCATTTAATAGACACGCCCACCCACGTGGTACAATTACAGCAATGGGTCGTGTTAGAAAATACAAGAAGATCAAATCATGTGATCCCTTTTACAGAGGACCAAGAAAAGGAGATAAGTAAGTGACAGGTAGATTGTTGTATACAGATTACTTCATTTTTAATAAAGAGATATTAATCTACCACCAACTGGTGAAGACAACCAATCATCAAAGAGTTTCCGTAATTTCCTTGAAACGTTTACTAAAACAAAGAATTCTGAAAAACATTTGATAAAAGAACATGTTAGTAAAACGAATGAAAAGAAATGTTTTAAGAGACCAAGAGAATTAAATGACGAGAAGAGTTGTGAAGAGAAAGATATTCCAGAATTTAAGAAATTGAAAGGAGAAAGTAGTAAAGAATTTTTAGCACGGGTTAATAATGAAACAAATCAGAGATTAGCTACTATACAGAAGAAAGTTCATAAAACAAGTGAAAGAAGAAAACAGTTAGTTATCTTTATTATATATAGTCTTATACTATTATCATGAATTTCTAGGTATTATAAAGAACGAAAATTTAAACTGAAACTTCGTAAACTGGGAGTTAATCTAGAGGATGCTGATGGAATTGATTTCCATGATTTAAAAGGTCAATCTATAATAATCCTGTTATTAATATATTTAATTAGTTAATTACAGATCATGTTCGTTTTGGTGAGGTTGCTCATCAACCACCACAATTTTCCACAAGACCACGTGGAGCTACTAAAAAGGTGTTTTAATTTATAATCTGTTTCTCAATTATTGAATTTGTATCAGGCTACTAGTCTGATTCCATCAAAGACTTCGTCCTGTACATCGCTGAGTGATGGCAGTGGTTTGAAACAGAAACAAGATATGGAGAATGAGAGAGAAAGAGTTATTAAAATTTATAAACAGACAAAGAAAAGATAAATTATTATTTAATTATTATTTATTAATAATTTTTATAACTTGTCATTAGTTGAGACCACATGTGAAAGTGTCATATTACTACAGTGTGATAATAGCTACTATTTAAAAACGTGTATATAGTTTCTGAGTAAGTACTAAGAAATAATATTTGTTGTTGTTGCAACTATTGTGAGTAATTTATATTGGGATTATGCTATATATATAATATGTGTGTGTGTGTGTAATTGTGTATATAGTACATTATTATGTGTATATTACATTATAATACAATATTTCTGCAGTATGGGTGAGAGTTCTCAACAAATATGGAAGTTATTTGATATTCAGTGTTTCTCCACACCTGATCATATTGCACTCTATTATAAAGAGAAGCAATATACGTATCGATGGGTACAAAAAGAAGCAAAGAGAATAATGGAGCTGTTATCACATGCAGGTGTGAGTCAACGTGAGGTTGTTGTGATTAGTCTATCACGAAACCCGTATTTATTTTCGTGTTTGCTAGCCTGCATTGCGCAAAATACTGTTTTTTTGCTGGTAGAACCCTCTCAGCCGATAAATCGTATACAAGAGTTACTATCTTTAGTGCAACCTGCTTTAGTGTTACATGATAACGTACTCAACTCGCAGAAGTTGAGGCGATACAAACTCGTGAATATATTTAGTAGTTTATCCTCACTTCCATTATCCCGTGTGAAACTTTGCAAGCTACAATGTCCTGAGCCAGATATAATGTATATTATATTTACATCGGGCTCTACAGGTAGGCCCAAACCCATACTGGCATCAACATCAGGTACATTGAATCGTTTCCAATGGATGTGGAATACATATCCATTCACTAATGATGATAAGGTTTGTTTTAAAACTTCAATTCATTTTGTAGACTGCATTTGGGAGTTACTAGGTGGTATTTTACAAGGAGTACCAACAGTAATTTTAAACTCAGAAGATGTTACTACTCCTCTAAAATTCCTATCTCTTGTCAAATCATATCGTATCACCCGACTTTCTCTTGTACCAACGTACCTCTCTGTCCTCCTCTCTCTCCCAGAGGCTGCATCGTATCTTTGCTCATTGCACATACTTGTATCCAGTGGAGAAACCTTATCCATATATTTAGCTAAACAATTCTTGTCAAAAGTTCCTCGTTGTCGCCTACTTAATCTATACGGGTCTTCTGAAGTGTGTGCTGATGTTACTTGTTATGAAGTAACAGATTCGAATATAATAGAAATGAAATTGGAGCCATCTCCATTATCATCTGTTCCCATTGGATGGCCAATATCAAACATCCATATTAATATAAATGATATAGACAAAGGAATTGGAGAATTAGCCGTCAGTGGAGTGGGCGTGGGTCATGGTTACCTCCATGTTGATGCAAACACATGTGGCAAGTTTGCATTTAATGAGTTACGAACATTCAAAACTGGGGATTTAGTTCGTACATTGTCCTCAGGAGCACTTGTATACATGGGTCGAACCGATAATCAAATTAAGGTGCGAGGTATTCGTATTGAGCCTACTGAAGTGGAAGATGCACTGTTGCAGTGTTCTATAGTACAAAAGGCTTTAGTTTGTAGTTATCAAGAGAAGAACACACTGGTAGCTTACGTTCAAACATCCTTTATGCTGTCCTCTGCTCCTATCCAACATAAAGATCATTTATATTATCTTGATACTGACCTAACTGCACGCATAAATGCATCACTTAACATCGTGTTACCACCTTATCTCCTTCCCTCTTTACTCATCTTCACATCAAACTTACCCACTCTCTCTTCTGGTAAGATCAATAAACATGCTTTGCCACTTCCATCAGAAGTATTGCAGGCACAGTGTGATAATGGTAAACCAGATTCCAGTTTGGTCAAACAAGTATCTCGTATATTCTCAGATCTTCTTGGAGAACAAAACATCACACATAGATCAAATTTCTTTCATCTTGGTGGTCAGTCTTTGTTAGCAGTTCGTCTAGTTCATAGTATACAATCTTTAGGGTATTCAATACCATACAGTGCAGTATTTACACACCAAACAGTCTCTTCTATGGTGGAATACATCACCCAACATGGAAAGCCCATTACTAATATCAATAAATGCAGACCTGTTGCAATGAATGCACAGATAGGTCCTCTGAGTTATCAGCAACATGGAATTTGGATGAGCCAGACACTTCATCCTTCCAGTACAGCACACAATGTAGAGCTAGCATACATCTCAACTCAACCTCTGTCTATTGAAAGACTCAGAGAGTGTGTCTATCATATCATTTCACAACATGAAGCTCTCAGAACTGTGTTTCCCATAACTGCACGAGGTGAGCCACAACAACATGTCTTGGATTGGGATTCTCCTGAGCTACAAGCATGGCTGCCAGAGTTGGTTTCAGTTAAAGATAGTTCATCACTGGGTTGGAGCAATGGAGAGGTGATTCTACCTCATGTAGTATTTAATATGAAGGAGGGTCCCTTATTTCGGATCACTGTATACAGTAACATCACTATACCTCATCTATCTGGTAGTGTGATCCTATCAGTGCAGATCCATCATCTCATCACTGATGGATGGTCAATGAAAACGATGCTTGAACAATTGGAGAGTATGTATGTTAACGGAGTATCTTCATCATCTCCAAACACAAAGGCGGTGTCATTGCTAAGTTATGCTCTACACCAACGTGACTCGAAGACACAGGAAGGTTTATATAAAGATAAGCTCTCATACTGGAGAAACAAGTTAAGTGGAATGTCACGACGTTCCTCTATTCCACATGATAAAATTAGACCTCCCATTCCATCAAATGCTGCTGGAAGCATACGAAGACGATTTGATGTCCCTTTACTTACTCTTTCACAGTTTTGTTTCAAGCATCAAGTAACAGAGTTCATGGTACTTCTTGCCACTCTTAAAGTTACACTTAATCTTTTAGGGGCATCCAATGATATAAATGTGGCTGTGGCAGAAGCTAATCGATATGATGATAATACCAGTAACACACTAGGTGTGTTTGTTGTTATGCTAATAATGCGATCAGATTTATCTAGAATGACTGGGTTTTCCTCTTTTCTCTCTCGTGTACGACAGACTGTTCTGGATGCTTTTGATAACTCCCTACCAATGGAATATCTTGAAGAACAGCTAAATCCACGTCTTGATCCATACACTCATTCATTTTATCAGGTAATGATGGTGTTCCAACGAGAAGAGGAACAGCCTTTCACATCCTCATCTTTGTTTAGTGTTCTTCCTGTCCAAGGATCTGGATATGAGTGTGATCTTGATATTTATGTGGCACAAAGTTCATTAGCGCACAACAGATTATCTGTTGAAATAAGATATCCTTCTGAGATATATTATACTTCTACTATTCATAACTTTGTGGAATCTTGGAACACAGTGTTGCACAGAGTAGTTACAAATACTAATTTATATGTTCCTTCTATTCTTGGTATGGGTCCTGTGAGAAGTACTCCTCTACCACTTCCTATTGTCCCAAATGATGTATCAAGGGATGGTATTGCCATAGCGACCTTTAACAAGAATGTTACATGGAGTATGATATCATCAATATCTCAAGGCATACAAGAGTTAATGAAGACACATAGTATAACCGAATGGGGAATTATCAGTGTTCAGTTGGATAGTGTGGCTATGTCAGCTGCAGTGGGAATGGCATGTATATTGTGTGGTATGGGGGTTATATTTCCAGAATATTCCACTATTACAACAGATATATCTCTTAGTATAGTGGAGTACACGCAACCAGATTCTCCTTTTAATGCTATAAGCATTACTCAGCTTCTGGAAACACAGGGCAGATGTGAACCAGTGCCGTTAAGAGGTAAACTTCATGGTGTTATTTACGACTCATCAATACAATGGATGAGCCAGTATGACATAGCAACAGTTGGTGAATTCATCCACAAGTATGTAAATGGTAAGAGTAATGAAACAGTCCATGTATTGGCTACATCGCTCAATTCTTCTCAATTTTCGCTGGTCCTTGCACTACTGATCAATCACATTACAGTCCATCTTCACATCACACTGAACACAATCACACATAGCAATATCTCTTTGCTTCTTCTACCGACTGACTCTATTTATTCTGCTATTACACTTATTAATACTGTACAACCACAGATACTATGGTTTCATGGCTTTCCTTCTGGTTTGCGATACATCATTGAAAATATTAAAGCAAGAACATATATTTCACATAGCATTCTTTCTTCTCATTACGTTGTTACACATCATTATGCAGTGTCAAATGTCAAAGATATTGTCAATGAAACCACCAGATATTTACCACTTGGTAATATATCATCCTACATTACCTGGAAGCTAATAAATATGGATGGGAACCCAACAATGAAAGGTGGTTTGGGAAGTTTAGTATTTACGTCTGAAGGTTTAGAAATTTGTTCGCGATATCTTGTGAGACATAATGATTCAGTTGGATTTGAACTGGTTTCAATGAACTTTAGTTCTGAAAATGATGACAATACTTTAACATTCACTGCATTATGTAAACATCCTGATATTGTGTGGTCAGCATTGGAACCAGACCTTTTATTATACACTACCACTTCAGAACTATTCCCACCTCACACGTTGAAAAAGTATCTTTTGAAATACGTACCTACACATCTGATACCTTCAAACATCCAACAAGTGAATCCAATATCGTCACTTGTGACACATGACCAAACTATGCCTTCTTCTATTAGTGATACAACATCCTCTATACACTGTCCAATATATAATATTGTAATAAATACAGTACAGGAGTTATTAGGACTAAGAGAGATTGAACAATGGAAGAGTTTTCACTCTCTTGGGGGACACTCGTTGTTAGCGATGCAACTGGCCATGTTGCTGAGTCAGCATTTATCGTTACAAGTAGATATTAGATTGGTATTTGAATCAAAGTCCATTTATCATTTGATAAAGACAATACACATTCTCTTTCATCAAAACCCAGCTACAAATGATAAACTAACATGCAACTGTACATAACTAATTATTTAAAAATGTATATTTTTGTTAAAAAGTGTAATTATTGTTTTATACTTCACTAAGTATTTCACACACACATACACATAAATAAATATAAATAAATAAATTAATTGTAGTACATTGATATTCTCATTATGTCAGATACAGGATTGTTACGACTTCTATTTTTATACTTGTAGCTAACAATTGAGAAGAGTAACAGTCCTACTATACTAATTAATGCATATCCCATGTAATACCAAAATACTATGTCTGATTTTATAGCACTTGGATCTACTGAAGAACACTCTAATTGTGGATTAATCTTGAAGATTATAACTCCAGCTATTGTTGTAAACATACCATACAATAAATAGTGAAACCCAATGAGAAGTCCTTTCATATTGTCAGGACTTTGAGCATAAATGAATTCTAATACTAGAAACACAAGAATAGTATATATCATAATTATAAAGAATATAAATATCAGGATATTCTAACCTGGTACAAAAACAAGAGACTCTCCAATCACTACAACAGCGGATGGTATAAACAGCAATGAGACCCGAATTGATTCACTAGAACTAGGATTTAGTTCTAATATAGCAGCTATCAGAGATCCCAGTAGACCAATAGCTAGACCAACCCCAATTCTCTTGCGTGTGTTAGGATGGTAATGTCCTAACAATGGAAATATAAGATTACTCCAAACTGGTAATAGAAAGAGAAGCAATGTAGAATCATATAGTACATATAAAGATTGCTGTATGAATATCACTACACTATTTCTTGCATCATCCTCTCCTGTGGGATTTGAAATACATCCTTGTAACTGTAGCGTCACCATATTCCAAACCTAAATATTTGAAAATTAAGAGTAATATTATATTTGAATGGAATACTTACTCCAACATATGTAGCAGAATATCCACTGATCATGATGATTACTAATATAATACGTACAAACGTTCTCACATCCCCTACTTGTTCATCTGTATATTTTCCATCATGGTATTGACGAGCATATTCAAGTCCTGATGGAGGATCTTCCCCATACCTAAATGCACTAAGAAATGGTTGTTTGGGTCGTGAAGTTAAAGCATTATAAAATACTCCACAGATCTGGCTTAGTGGATTTTTGTTCACTCGTTCATGATCAAACATGTATCGAATTTTCTTGTGTAGCAATATAACTACTGTTATTATCACTGCTGATATGAAGGGTACAAGACAAGGTATAACACTCTTAATTACTGGATAATAGATTGATAATCCAAGTAGAGCAGCTAGACTTGTATCAACAAGAATTCCTATTACAACACCTAGATTCTTTGTCCAATACCACCAGTAAATGTATGAACCAGTTTCTTCACTCGGTGCATTTATTAACTGGTCTGCACCAAATGTCAGCCAATTAACTTGAAATATACCATCACTTGCTACAATGACTATTAGAGTCAGAAGAGAGATCACGTTCTCAAATGTGAATTTAACAACTTCTTCAGAAACATTGTCTGCAATAGAAAGACTAAAAGATAATACACAATAAGATATCCAGGAGATGAATAAACACACAACTGAGATAAAGTGTCGACCAAGATATACATCACCAATTATCCCTCCAATAGGATAAAACAATGCGGGTATTCCTGCTTGAACAGCTAATACTACAAGCGTTGCATGTTGGCTTGCTCCTAATACATCAGTAATCGTCTTTTGAATTACAATGGAGTAAGCAATACTCTGTAATGCATTTATTAATAAAATGTAAGCAACAGCTTTAGATTTGGGAATTCTTCTCCAAAAGTTGTTTACAAAATGTCTCCTCTTTGCTGACAAAGATATGTATCTGCTAGTAGCAGCAGAATTGTCTAGCTCATACGTAGAATTGGTGCTACCTAAAGTGGTTGTAGTGTTAGATAACAGGACTTGATCCTCTTCATTTTCATCAATGAATATTTCAGATATTCCTCTACTGATACTTGAGGACATCTTCAAAGATGAGCTGTGCTGCACTGGTGTGTGAGAGCCACACCTATGTGAGAGCCACACCTATTGTCACGAGATGTTGCATTCATTGGTACTAGTTTTGTTCTTCTCTCTCACTTTTGCTCATACTGGAGTAGAATATTCTGATTTTCTAAAATGGTCTGTAGCAAATAATATCTATGAAGAAGACTTGGTGCAGTATTATCCAGTTTGGAGGGAGAATGTTGAGTATATAATGAAACATAATTCTAAAGATACAGGATACACTCTTGAGATCAATAAATTTGCACATTTAGTAAGTTAATTTACTAATATTAATAATTATTACTTACACTATCTATCTATCTGTCAGACACCAGATAAACTACCAAAGTTTGGGACATTTCGTGCTGCTAGCTCACTCAACAAGCCACTAAATCACTACTTTGATCCTCCACCTGAGGTAGATTGGCGTTCAAAAGGAGTAGTGACTTCTGTTCGTAATCAAGGAAATACCGGATGTTCTGTAGAAATTTTTTTTGCTGATGTTGTTAGCAGTTTTCATGCAGTTGAAACTGGTCACTTAGTGGAATACAGTGTACAGCAATTGATTGATTGTTGCACCAAAGATTGTAATTGTGAAGATACGTTACTGGAACCAGGTCGTCTTGCTTACTGTATCAAGAAACATGGAGGATTATGTTCAGACTATCCTGATCACTCAAATACGTCTGAGTGTGAATGTCTTAAGTGTAAGGGTGATAAGTTTGTTATTCAGGGTGTTCGTGAAGTCCATTCTGGTAATGAGACCGCTTTAGAATATGCAGTTGCTATGCAACCAGTTATGGCAGGAATTGATGCTGGTCAAAAATCATTTCAGGTAATTCATAACTATATACGTATTATTTGTTATTACTATCATAACAGCTCTATCATGAGGGAGTGTACAGTGATCCTTTGTGTTCCAATACTACATTAGATCATGTCCTACTTGTAGTTGGATATGGAAAATATCAAGATCAAGATTTCTGGCTTTGCAAGAATAGCTGGGGTAAGTAATTATAATTATGTATTATGTGTTACTGTAACTATATACATCATTTAGGATCTAATTGGGGCATGAATGGATACATTATGGTTGCTCGTAACCATGACAACACATGTGGAATAGCAACAGCTGCTTATTATCCATATTGAAACAAACTAACGTGCTGAAAAACTAATTCAATGTTGATTTGCTGCTCTGATTATTTTTGTTTCCCCATTTTCAAAATTAAAATATTATAATACAGGAAATACAATGGATGGATGTAATTTAATGGTATAAAGAGTGGTTCTGCCATATATATATAGCCAATTATTCCTCTGTCTGTATGTATTGAATGTAACAATATTAATTACAGTAATAATTTTAAAAGGTTGTGCAAAATGCATTACAAATATGCTTATATAATACAGTTCAAAGTATCTCATCCTCATCAGATTCAACAAGTAGGATCACCCTCTCATAGTTCTGATCTTCACTTTTCTTTCTAGACAGACTAAAAGACATTCCTGATTTATTACTACTTGAGGAACTCGGTACATTTCCATCCTGTGATCTCTTTTCATCACTGCTATTATCCTTGTCCTGTTCACTAAGGTCACCTTGTATTGCGTATTGTTGATATACTCTTGAGAAATTATGAATGGCATCATTAACGACATCATGAGGATTAAGAGTGTCTCTAAAATGACTTGATATATTTTGCATGGGAATGCCCCTGCCTTGTCCATCTTTACGAAGATCTTGATATAGGCGATAAGGAAAAGCAAACCACAATAGTATTGCTGCAGCTAACATCTCCAAAGTTATGAGAAAGTTTTGATAAGCAGCTGCCTCTTCAGCTGTAGCTATCAGACCGACCCAATGTAGCACAGCTAATAATACACCTGTAGAACAATAATATTATGTTATATTACAATATTACTATAATTGAGTAATGACATTCACCTTGCCAAAACGATAAGAATATGACTGATTTTATACACAAGAACTTAAGTACAGGATGGTATTTCGATAGGAGTGGTTGAGTAGCAGTATAGAACAATACTAATCCATAGAGAGCAAGTGATACAGACACATTATATATCAAAGTACAGTAGATATAACCATATTGAGGACTGTGGATAAAATAATATTGCAAGTGATAGAGTGTAATAATCATGTGACTTACTCCCAGTTCCCTTCATTATAAAGTCCCAATGCTTCCAGTACAATGATCACTATGGCAACGACTGGTTTAACAAAGCAAAATTGAAGAGTTGATTGCATACAGAACCTCAAGAACCGAATGGAATAGGTCATACGAGGAAAACAACAAGTTCCTGCCCAACAGCTTCTCCTATAGATGAGGATTATAAGAATGTGATATCCAAAGGTTATGAGACTTACGGAATGGATTTCCCGTTGATTTCAGCTAGTATAGCAGATTCTCCTCCAACATAAGCTATACATAATCTAACAAAATTATATATCACAAATGCTATAGAAAGAGACAATAGATAATACCAGTGATAGTATAATGAATGTAAATACCTTCATAACAGCTTCGTATAGCATCAAAATACACACTAGCATATGGGAACAAGAGGCCAAGCCATGAACACAATCCATACACAGGTACAATGAAGAGAATACGTACTATCCACAGCTGTTTTTCAGGTACTGAATAATATCGAAGATGTTGAAATATCTATAAAGTCACATGACCAGTGAAACCTTAATTAATAATTAATTTATAATATTAATTACAAACCTGAAAACAAGTGAGAACCAAAGCACACCATACAAGTACTCCAGAGACAGAGTAAGCTATAGGAGTATATATAAACCTACAACACATTATAGGAATAGATGTGTTTGTCTCGTTATACTCTTGATAAACAGAGTCTTCCATTTGTCACTGTCGACACAAACATCAGATGGTGACGTCACTGGGTGTGTTCATAAATATGACCACACCTTTATGATAAATGGAAGTATGTATTATCACTGATAATAGTTCAGTGTTGAAAGTGAGGCTGTTAGATATTATATGTAATATGATATAGTTCATTCCATTTGTTAGGTGAAATATACAACAGGAGATACATTACAACAACTACTACTAAAACTCAATTATGATATAAAGTACGTGTTATATATATATATATATATATATATATATATATACATATATACATAATTATGTATGTACATATTTGATTATACAATCAACAGATTAGTAAAAGCTTACAAAGTTCCTGTTGTATCACTATGGATTGGATGCAACCAATTTCTTCAATTACCAGAACTTTCATTGACTCACAAATTGATTGACACTTCTATTGGTCATGTGATTTTGATTAGAATATCACATGATCATTCTAGTTATGAAACATCAAAACATTTATTATCGGTACAATCCAAGACTGATGAACATTTATTAGAAATGAAGTATGATATACCATACTCTAGTGTACAACAGGAACATATAGCTGAGAATAAAAATGTGTTTACAGTAAAAGATGATGACGTTATCATAATTGAGGAAGATGATGATGTAATTACTGATCATCAATTCACAGTAACATGTTGTGGAGTTACATTATCTGGTAATGATTTATCAACATTGAATCCAGGACAATGGTTGAATGATCAGGTGATAGGATTATAATCATTCATTATTAATATTCTATTAATATTAACAGGTCATTAATGGATATATGAAACTTCTAATGTACCATAACAAGGTATCGTAATTTAATTAATAAATATAATTTAATTAAATCTAATTTAAAGGATGTTTATATTACAAGTACCTTCTTCTATACAAAACTGAGACGATCGGGATATAAAGGAATATTAAAATGGATTTATAAGGTAGTGTAGATTCTTTATTATATGAATATTTAATGAAATTATTCATATAGATAAATATATTTCGATATTCCAAGATTCTTATTCCGATTCATTTGAGTAATCACTGGTCACTAATAGTAATAGATATTCAATACAAAGTAAGACTAATAATATAATATGTAATATTATATTATGAATTATTTAATTAGAGAATAGAATATTATGATTCATTAGGAATTAGTGGAAATACTATTATGAAGGTAATATATATTATGACACATTATGACATCATGTGATGTAATGTATTTAGCATATTCAGTATTTAATAATGAAAATTGCAAAATATGAAAAGAGATCAGAGAAATGGAATAGTTGGAGAAGAACGCATCCAAAAGTAATTAAATTTAATTAATAATGAAACATAAATAAATATTAAATAAATATTTTATCACAGAATATTCCAAGACAGCATAACAGCAGTGATTGTGGTATATATATATGTCAGGTATAGAAAATGGAGTTATTACTTCATTTGTGACATGTTATATTTCAATGTAGTATGCGAAATGGATTTGTAAAAGAGGAAACCCTTTCTCATTAATACCATCTTTCTCATCAAAGAAAATGAGAGAATTAATGATAACAGAAATGAAGAATGAACTTATAATACCATTTTTAAGAAAAGAATTTAATAAGTACTAATTATATTATATATTACTAGTGGGTGTGGATTATTCATATCCTGTTTTATGAACAAGACTCGAAACACCCTATCAACTGTAGTTTCATTGATCTGCTATTATCAGAGAATCAGTTCATAAATTTGTACTTTAAAGAAATCATGTGGAAGTTCTGGAAGAGATTTGGTGGTAAAAGTAGTGGAGCTAGTGTTAGTACTAGTATCCAGGGCTCAGTAGCTGACCTGAGAGATAAATTCTATCTTGAGAAGGTTAGCCATTATATATATATAATTATATATATATATATATTATTATAATTATTATACATTATTATTATATAATTATAATAAATAATTATAGTTAATTATGAATAAGTTATTATATTCATGAATTGTATTCATTAATTATTATTATCATTTTTAATAACTGTAAATATATATATATAATTATGTATATATATAATAATAATAATAATATAAGAGTACGTTATTATAACCAGTACCTCAATAGGTACATGTAGTAATGTTACTATAATATTAACATTACTATTTATCATCCTCGCACCACAATAAGAGAATGTGTTAATTAGTGTAACCACAATAATACAACATGTTATAAGTTGTTTATAGTAAATTATGTACTAATATAAATATAAATTATGCATGAATGTAATCCTTTTGTTTCCATGGTAACTCATTATTGTATATTGGAATGTATTGTACAGTTTTTATTTATCACTTTAATGCTAGACAGAGTGTCTCTGTTACACCTTCAACACTGTTAGTTCCATCTCATGAATATCATTAACTCTATTTCTACAACAATGACTGATGTATGTACTGTTTCTATGTAGCATGGAACACATGGATTTCCAGTTGGACCTTCTGCTCTGACATATGATCCATATCGTCATGTTATGTACATAGGAACATCTAACGGAGAATTGAATATGTAAATTTCAATTGATTGTTTATTATTTTTTTGTTTGTTTATTTATTCATAAACTTTATTCTTTATCAGGTACGGTAGACCAGGTGTAGAAACATCTGTTAATCATTTTGATAATTATAAAGTTCTTCAAATCCTACCCTTTCAATCAGAAGTGAGATTATTATTGTGACATCATATGACATCATTATCTCTTCATCCACTTCAGCCCTCCATTATCACCGTATGTAGTAATAATATATTAAATAAATGGATAATTGATGAGGAAGATGGACGAACTCAATTAGTATTGAAGAGAACTTATAAATTTCAAGGAGGATTGTAAGTTAATCTACCTGGGCTTATAGTAATCATTTTCATCTCTTTTATTAGAGCTAAGACAATTACTGTCTGTTGTTTACCACCATATGGGGAATGCCTGTTTGTAGGCACACTGGGAGGAATAACTTATCCTATGGATACTGAGTTTGATGGGATGTCACCTGAAGTGTTGTCGTGGTCACGAGCAAGAGCTTTGTGAGTAAATAGTTGTAATTATATATACTATACTATTAATGGTTTAAATTATAGTTTGAAGTACAAAGGAAAAGATATTCCAGGAGAAGTGAGGGCATTGATTATTAATCCTGCCCATCCCAAGCAGGTATGTACATATACTTGTGTGTGTACATATGTACATGTATGTGTGTGTTTTATATGTATAATATGTGTGTAAATGAGGGTGTGTATATGTAGAATGTATATGTGTGTTTGGATAGTGTTGGTATGTGGGTGTGTGTGTATATATATATATATATATGTATGGACAGTTGAGTGTGTGTATATGTGTGTATGGATAGTTGAGTGTGTGTATATGATGTGTATGGATAGTTGAGTGTGTGTATATGTATGTGTGTGGGTGTGTGTTTATGTGTATGTAATGTAGTACTGTGTATATATTTGTGGATGTGTATGTATATACCAGTATATATGTGTGTGTGTGTATTTATGTACTGTAATATATGGGTATTATATATAATACATTTATATATAAGTGTATGTATGAATGTAATCTTGTATTAATCCTAACATCTTATTATCACATGTACTATAGTTACTGATAGGATATGAACATGGTTATTTGGAGATATGGAATGCAATGACATGGAAACCAGACTCATTGTATGGCCCTTATAAGGTACTTAAAAACTCATACAATACTCTCTGATATTATATATATAATATAGGACTCTGGAGATATTCGTACAGCTTGCTGGCATTCGAATGGTGTTCAGTTTCTCACTAGTCATTCAAATGGTAGTTTGTGTATTTGGAGTTCAAATTCATCACATGGTCCAATTGCTGTCAAGAAATTTTATGGTATGTTGTATGTTTCAATCATGTGACTGTCATGTGACTAATATTTACTTATAGAGAGTGATAAATTACAGGAGATTAGTCGTGTTCTGTGGCCGGAGTATGTGAATTATTTATATAATAATATATATTATTTATAAATTTATATTATAGAGAAGAGTTTATAGTGTTTAATGGCGGGGTACCTCATGATCTTGTGGATGGAGATAGTGTTAGCATTTGGGATGGAAAAGATGTTGTAACTCTTCAGACCACATCTCCTGTCAAAGGAATACACATAATAGAAGATAGCCAGTCTGATATGGACTCAGGTATTGTGGGAGCATCGTCTGAAATGGACAATGTCTCAACAGGTATGTCATGTGACTTGTGAGGTAATTATTAGTATGTGTGTAATATGAAGTTAAACATGTACACATACATGTACATCAGACATGTGGTAATAGATATATATAGTTGTAATTGACCTTAAGTATGTTCATGTATAGTAGGACCAGTAGAGAAATGTTTTGGCTAGAAAGAAATGTAATGTGATTTCGTTTAAAACATGAAAGAATTCCAAAGAAACATCAACACTATAATAATGTAGTAATAGTAATATACTGATATGTAAGGTAATAGTAATATACTGATATGTAAGATAATAGTAATATACTGATATGTAAGGTAATAGTAATATACTGGTATGTAAGGTAATAGTAATATACTGATATGTAAGGTAATAGTAATATACTGATATGTAAGGTAATAGTAATATACTGATATGTAAGGTAATAGTAATATACTGGTATGTAAGGTAATAGTAATATACTGGTATGTAAGGTAATAGTAATATACTGATATGTAAGGTAATAGTAATTGACACTAACTTTGGAGGTATTAGTAATAGTAATAGGAATATATTACACTGACTAAGGAGGTATTAGTAATAGTAATAGGAATATATTACACTGACTAAGGAGGTATTAGTAATAGTAATAGGAATATATTACACTGACTAAGGAGGTATTAGTAATAGTAATGGTAATGGTAATATACTGATTTTTAAGGTATAGTAATAACATTACAATGCAATTGGGTGTCATGTCTGATGTACATATGTAATATATATACATGTACATATATATGGCCACCCTTCAAAGCTGCTATAAATGTGCTAAGTGCACTGTGTGGTTTGTGGCTTCATTAAGCTGTATAAACATGAGGTGATGTTATGTCTGCCCACTCGTGCTAACATAATATATATATGCATATAATTATACATATATACATGTACATATATACATATATAGCATGCTACCATGGCAACCGTTTGATGTGGTTAGGTCTTATATTTTTGTATATAGACCTGTGAATCTTTAATCTATCAGCATACAATATATTGTATATAGTACACTTACAGTTCTTATATAAAACAATATAAAACCTTGGTTTAGTGTCCTCGGATGTGATATAGCCCTCGCAGGCTCGGGCTATATCACATCCTTGGACACTAAACCTCGGGTCTATATTTTTGTATATAAGACCTGTAAGTGTACTATATATATTACATATACATGTACATATATACATATATATATATATATATATATAGCATGCTACCATGGCAACCGTTTGATGTGGTTAGGTCTTATATTTTTGTATATAGACCTGTGAATCTTTAATCTATCAGCATACAATATATTGTATATAGTACACTTACAGTTCTTATATAAAACAATATAAAACCTTGGTTTAGTGTCCTCGGATGTGATATAGCCCTCGCAGGCTCGGGCTATATCACATCCTTGGACACTAAACCTCGGGTCTATATTTTTGTATATAAGACCTGTAAGTGTACTATATATATTACATATATATATATATATATATATATATATACATAATATATATATATACATATAGTTCGTAAGGTTCTGATTCTGATGTTGGAACAAGAAATACTATTCCTAGAGTTAAGATTACCTGAGTAAGTTCGTTATTTGTTGCTATAGTAACCACATAATCGACCCCACCCTCTAATAGATTACTACTGCTACAACCACCTTACCTAAACAGTCTACACAATAGTCCCTTGAAAGAGGTATCTGTTCATAGTGATGTTGACAGAGAGGTATGGTCGATAATACATCGAGTTGGTAAAGTTCAGCAGGAAGATGTTTATCGAGCTCCTTGTAAGGTATGTTGTGTATCTATATATGTTTACCTGTTTTAATGGACTGTATGTATTAGGTGTGGCCTATTGATGGAGGTGTGATAGAGGTATCATCTCCTGACAATAGAGATCTTCTATTAACAGGGTAATTCGTTTTATTGATTAATTATTAATATTTATTATATATAAACTTTTTGTAGTCATGAGGATGGTACAGTTAAGTTTTGGGACATCAAAGACCGTAAGTAATGGAGGTCTAGATTATACGTCTTATACTTTACTCTCTCCCTGCCATTCTCTCATAGTGTCCATGAGATTGATGTATGAAGTACGTTGCGCACATTTCTTCAGTAGCCCTGATTCTGACTTCAGAACAGAGAGTCCAGAACCTCACCTGTCATCCCTTCGTCATGTACGTATACATATGTACATCTAAACATAACATTAAACATTGTTACATAGATTGGATTTTGGGACCCTCGTAGTGATGATGATCAACTTATTGTTACCAGCATGAAGCTATGTGGGGAGCAGTTATTGGTAGGATTTCAAGGTGGTCATGCACTATTACTGAGTGTTAATAATCAAACTGCAGATTGTACTATTATTGTAAGTTGATTGGTTTGATAGTTATAATAATAATTTCACTGTGTTTATTATAGTTATTGAAAGTATCTATCATGAGAGATGATCCTCGTCAGAAGACTAGGGGATGGCAGGCTCCACTAGAGATAAGGAGTGATGCAATTGAATGTTCCCCAGGTTTTCAACCTTCACATGGTATCCACTTCTTCCCTGCTGTTCCTGTGACTTCATTGGCTATTGCAAAGCAACAAGGGCTGTAAGTTTAGTATTATTCATGTGATAATCATGTGATAATAATGTAATTTTTCTCAGTCTTGCTGTAGGGTGTGTTTATGGCTTTGCTGTAGTGGACTACTTCAAGAACGAGACAGTATTTGTCCATTCCACATTTGACTTAGATTTGGATGATCCAACCACGATGTCTCGAATGCAGTCTATCCGACGATCATTTAGACACTCATTACAAAGAGTCAATATTCGTCATAGTATGAGAGGTACCCAAAGTATTAACAGATCAGTGAGACCTGGTTCTATGAAACTTGGTAGTTCACCTTTGGGCAGATCTGGCAGTGCTCGTCCAGCCACTTATAATCGAATATCAAGTGTTAGAAGATCAGGAATGGGAGGTGCTAGCACACTCACAATGGAAATTAGGGGCAAAGGAGCTCAACCCATTGATGTACAAGCTGCAGTTCAAACCCCCAGACGAGATTCAATACGTACTCTACAGTTTACAGCTCCTACACATATAAGTGGTTCTTCTCTATTACATGGTCTATTAGTTGGTACTAATCAAGGGGCAATACTTGGATTTACTGTTGATATGCCTCAAGAAAGACAAAGACGTGTGAGATCACCTATCATCATGCCCGTAGGTAAGTAATGAATAATTAATTAGATAGGATTAATGATAGGAGTAATGATAGGGTTCTAATCTCAATATAAATTATTATTCTTTCAGAGAAAGAGTTTAATGCACGTAAGAATCATGCTGTTCTGTTTGCTGGAATAATTGATGGAAATAACTACTTACTGGATGTTAATGATCATGGAAATTTTAAAACAAAAGGAACTCATTATCTTATTATGTGTACTGAAGATATGTTGAGAGTAAGTATGTGTTACTAATAATAGCATCATTATGTTACTAATAATGGTATCATTATGTTACTATTGATAGTATCATTATGTGGTATCATTATGTTACTATTAATAGTATCATTATGTTACTAATAATGGTATCATTATGTTACTAATAATAGTATCATTATGTTACTAATCATGGATGTTACTATTAATAGTATCATTATCAGGGTTCGAATTTAGCACTTATCCACTTGTCCAAGATGGTAATAAAGATGCAAAGATTCTGAACACAGTGAACAGTCAGATTCCTGTGGATTAATTTGGACACACCCCTCATGAATATTAATAAGTTGTCTGGGACAAGCAATTTTTTGGCCTATTTGCCCTATGGACAAGTGGATCAGAAAGTTAAATTCGAACCCTGATCATTATGTTACTAATAATGGTATCATTATGTTACTAATAATAGTATCATTGTGTTACTAATAATAGTATCTAATAATAGTATCATTGTGTTACTAATAATGGTATCATTGTTTACTAATAATAGTATCATTATGTTACTAATAATAGTATCATTGTGTTACTAATAATAGTATCATTATGTTACTAATAATAGTATCATTATGTTACTAATAATAGTATTGTGTTACTAATAATGGTATCATTGTTTACTAATAATAGTATCATTGTGTTACTAATAATAGTTTCATTGTGTTACTAATAATAGTATCATTGTGTTACTAATAGTGGTATCATTGTTTACTAATAATGGTATCATTATGTTACTAATAATAGTATCATTGTGTTACTAATAATAGTATCATTATGTTACTAATAATAGTATCATTGTGTTACTAATAATAGTATCATGTATGAATATATTATATTAGGTAACTAATCTTCCTGGACAAAAGAAGAAGTTTCGAGTCAAATTCAAACAGAATGAACAAGATGACTTTCATATTGTTTCTGCTCATTTTATTAGAATATATGGTGAGTTAGTATCTAATAATGAATTATAATTATGTCTATCTATATTCAGGACATTCAGCCATATTGATAATGGATAGTGAGGGATACATATCCATCTATAATCTCCCAGAACTTAAACTAGTTTATAAAGAGAACTGTGTGGATGCTTCAGATGCTGTGTATGTTGCATATCACATGACATATCACATGACATATCACGATAACACTTATGTTTTGAATACTTAGGGGTCAAAGGCATTTCATATGTAGTACCATGGGTCTTGTTCTTCATCAAAAATCTCCTTCAGAATTCATAAGAGGCTCAATCACTGATGCTGCTAGGTATAATAAAATGTATAAAATGTAGAATCCAATGATATCATTGTGTTGTAATTATTTAGATTAGATGTTCAATTCACATTACCTGCAAAAGTATCGTCACCTCAAGCTCCTGTAAGATTCTCTCGACCTTTATCAGATGGACCACATCTTGTGGAAATGGATGGAGTGAGTCTAATTCACTAGCCACTCCCTCTAATTATATTATATATTTATTGAATAGACGTATTATGGATTGGAAATAGAAGCTGAAATAACTGATGGAGTTGGTCCTATTGACAGCAAAACATCATTTGAATCAACAAAGAGTGTCCAATCAGATAAGAGTGCACACAGCGTCCAATCAGAAAAGAGTGCACACAGTATACAAAGTATTCAATCAGAAAAGAGTGTACACAGTGTTCAATCAGATCAGAGTGTACACAGCGTCCAATCAGATCAGAGTGTACACAGTGTCCAATCAGATAAAAGTAAGAATGTAAACAGTGTCCAGCCAAATAAGAGTGTCCAATCAGAAAATAGCATTCAATCAGACAAGAGTGTCCGACCAGAGAAGAGTGTCCGAACCGAAAAAAGTAAAAGTGTTGAATTACCTGATCATTACTTCACTCATCATGCTCCTGAGCTCAAGAAAGGATTCAAAGAGAGGGCACTATAATTATAGTTATAAGATGATACTATTAATAGTATCATTTTAATGATAACATAGGTTTCAATACTATATTTATAAAACTGTTACTAAAAATAGTATCACACTTCTATTAATATCATTTTACCATATAAACTAACTCCATGACTTCATTTTTTTAATGTACGAGTGAATCTACAATGTTTAAACCTTTTATATATACATGATGAATTAATACTTGATAATAAATATATTCATGAAACAAGATGTGTGTTCCATCCATGAAAACATCGGGTAAATTCCCAGGGTTCTTGACCTCGTTTAGATATCTTGAGTTTCCTTTTCACTCCATTTTCAATATCAACCAAGTGTTTAATATATACCTATATAATTAGTCAACTATCTATTCCTATAAGATAATAATATTCATTACTTGAGCACTTTTCATGGCTAATTTCTTTTCAATTTCACTACATCTCGATCCAAACCATACAAATACCTGTTATGATGTAATCATTATATGTATCTATGTATAAATAGATATACCTCTTTCCCTGTATCCAGTAACATGACATCATCTTCCGACATATCACCCTATTAGTTAAATAATTAAATAAAAAATTATTAATTAGAGGGGCATGTGATATATTACCTGACAGAAATCAGGAGTCTTCTCAGATACACTGAAATAACCTTTCTCGTTAGAACACCTGAATAAACGTCTACACAGCATATACTCTGCAGTCTATGTATGTATGTATGTATGTATGTATGTATGTATGTATGTATGTATGTATGTATGTATGTATGTATGTATGTATGTATGTATGTATGTATGTATGTATGTATGTATGTATGTATGTATGTATGTATGTATGTATGTATGTATGTATGTATGTATGTATGTATGTATGTATGTATGTATGTATGTATGTATGTATGTATGTATGTATGTATGTATGTATGTATGTATGTATGTATGTATGTATGTATGTATGTATGTATGTATGTATGTATGTATGTATGTATGTATGTATGTATGTATGTATGTATGTATGTATGTATGTATGTATGTATGTATGTATGTATGTATGTATGTATGTATGTATGTATGTATGTATGTATGTATGTATGTATGTATGTATGTATGTATGTATGTATGTATGTATGTATGTATGTATGTATGTATGTATGTATGTATGTATGTATGTATGTATGTATGTATGTATGTATGTATGTATGTATGTATGTATGTATGTATGTATGTATGTATGTATGTATGTATGTATGTATGTATGTATGTATGTATGTATGTATGTATGTATGTATGTATGTATGTATGTATGTATGTATGTATGTATGTATGTATGTATGTATGTATGTATGTATGTATGTATGTATGTATGTATGTATGTATGTATGTATGTATGTATGTATGTATGTATGTATGTATGTATGTATGTATGTATGTATGTATGTATGTATGTATGTATGTATGTATGTATGTATGTATGTATGTATGTATGTATGTATGTATGTATGTATGTATGTATGTATGTATGTATGTATGTATGTATGTATGTATGTATGTATGTATGTATGTATGTATGTATGTATGTATGTATGTATGTATGTATGTATGTATGTATGTATGTATGTATGTATGTATGTATGTATGTATGTATGTATGTATGTATGTATGTATGTATGTATGTATGTATGTATGTATGTATGTATGTATGTATGTATGTATGTATGTATGTATGTATGTATGTATGTATGTATGTATGTATGTATGTATGTATGTATGTATGTATGTATGTATGTATGTATGTATGTATGTATGTATGTATGTATGTATGTATGTATGTATGTATGTATGTATGTATGTATGTATGTATGTATGTATGTATGTATGTATGTATGTATGTATGTATGTATGTATGTATGTATGTATGTATGTATGTATGTATGTATGTATGTATGTATGTATGTATGTATGTATGTATGTATGTATGTATGTATGTATGTATGTATGTATGTATGTATGTATGTATGTATGTATGTATGTATGTATGTATGTATGTATGTATGTATGTATGTATGTATGTATGTATGTATGTATGTATGTATGTATGTATGTATGTATGTATGTATGTATGTATGTATGTATGTATGTATGTATGTATGTATGTATGTATGTATGTATGTATGTATGTATGTATGTATGTATGTATGTATGTATGTATGTATGTATGTATGTATGTATGTATGTATGTATGTATGTATGTATGTATGTATGTATGTATGTATGTATGTATGTATGTATGTATGTATGTATGTATGTATGTATGTATGTATGTATGTATGTATGTATGTATGTATGTATGTATGTATGTATGTATGTATGTATGTATGTATGTATGTATGTATGTATGTATGTATGTATGTATGTATGTATGTATGTATGTATGTATGTATGTATGTATGTATGTATGTATGTATGTATGTATGTATGTATGTATGTATGTATGTATGTATGTATGTATGTATGTATGTATGTATGTATGTATGTATGTATGTATGTATGTATGTATGTATGTATGTATGTATGTATGTATGTATGTATGTATGTATGTATGTATGTATGTATGTATGTATGTATGTATGTATGTATGTATGTATGTATGTATGTATGTATGTAATACTTACAGTTTCATACTCGGTTCTTCCTCCTAATGCCACCCAAAAGAAATTCTCAGGTTCTGCCCCTTCTTGTACAACCACATTAGAATAACTAGACTAGTAATTGAAATAAGAATATCATTATTATTATTATTATTATTATTATTATTATTATTATTGTACATATATATATATTTATACACAATTAATTACATTCTTTACATACCAGTGGTATAGTACCAGTAATGATATCACTCTTAAAGTATGTTCAATCCAAGAATATATGGCCTCAGTTTTGAAGCCATATCTAAGTTATCATTAATTATCAACTCACTTCAAATGTACCTCGTCCCATTTGTTCAGCGTGTATGGCTTCTTCAGTTCTTGTGTTACTATACAACAAGTAGTGATATATTAATTAATGACCTCATTAATATTCATACTTTCCAATCCAGATATACACTATACCAGAACCAGGAGAATTTTCAAATGGCACTTTTAATATATGACTATATAGTAGAAATAATTAATTATTAACTAATTAATTATTGATAGCTTACCAAAAATTCGAATTCAAGTATTTTGGTTCAACAGGTACCTATAAATTATATTGCTAATAGTATTTCCTGTATATAAAACTGGTTTTACTTGTATAACTCGTCTTGTTAATCTGCTATTGTTTGATCGTATTTGATAAAGAGCTGGTTTAGGAACTACTTCATCACGTCTTTTACCCTATAAGGTAATGTGGTACTCTATAATGCTAATCCCTGTTTAATTATTAATAACCTGATGAATAACGACTTTCCCACCAAAATGAGATAAAAACTGTAATGTCTCTTGTTGCTAAGCAACTAAACATGATATTAATTCAACAGATAAATTCAATCTCACTTGTTTCATTGGTATCACTTCTATAGGTCCCATAGCTCGTTCTAATTGTTTCTGTATACTAAGAGGAACCCCCTGTTAATTAATAATATAAATTATACCTAACTTACCCTAATGTAAACTGAAGCCATCCCATTTTACTAGCATCTTGTCCCTATATAATATATATAATACATGTACATATATACATGTACATATACATGTACATATATACATGTACATGTTATAAATGTATATGTATATACATTGTATGTATATACACACCTGCCAAAAATAGACAACAGTTTGAAGTTCCTCTTCATCTTCACTTTCATCACTACTGTCTGTTACCATAATTGTATATTCTAATTTAAAGTATGTATACTTTGAAATTATTTCTTACCGTCATCTTCAATTATATACTGACACAAAAAGAAATAACATTCGCCACTATAAAATATCCCTAATAGAATTTCTAATTAAAAGGAAGTTATAAATAATTTCTTTACAAACCTTTTTCTTCTCTTGGTAAAATAGAGAATTTTCTACCCTCTATAACACAACACTGCATCATCTTCAGTAAACTATTATAATAAGCTATCAACTCCTCGGCTTCACTGTTAGACATTAGAGTTTTACGAGGATGAAATAATGATGAGAGATCAACCTTTGGAGGTTTCTTAACCGGAGAACCAAATGGTACAGGCTATGATATATAATTTAATTATCTGTTAGTTAATATATATATATATGTGTGTGCGTCATTACTGAGGATTCCTTTTTCCTGTTTTCTATCATTTGAGGAGTAATTGTATAATCAACAATTATTATATCATGCCAATCAGAGAATCTCAATCGGAATGCCATAGGTTCAAGACTATATATTATAATAGATAATTATTATTACCAGATCCATATAATACTTACCCTTCAAGAACTCGTGTTACTGCAGCAAAGTACGGACGAGACATAATTTCTATTAGTTCATCAGCAAGCTTTAGTGCAGCTGCTCGAATGAGTCGAGCAGAATTTCTACCAATCCTATAATTAATAATTACTAATTAAAAGAGGGGATTAGGAGATGTACCCACATACCAAACATATATATCAGAATAGCAGTCTAAGAGATACACTTCAGATGGCTTGAGGAGATTTCGAGTCAAATTAGCTCGATATTCAACTAGTAAAATCAAGAGTGGTTTGATATAAGTATCAATATCAAAAGTATACCTTGTGGAAGTTCCAAATATCCTTGCCCCATTCCAGCTTTATATAGAATGGGTTTGTGGCTTGTAATATAATTTCGGGAAGGCTGTGCCTGTGAGAGATTCATTAATGAATGCGACATATTATGGGTGGGACTTAATTACGTTTATTGGTTTATTCGGATAACCTCCAAAATAATCCCAAAACTCATCAGATTCAATTCCCTGTAATCATGACATCATATTAGTTCATTATAACTTAATTAACTCACAGCTCTAAATAGAATTATATTCGACTTGTTTTTTCTTTCAATCTTATTAATTCTTTCTGAAATTAGACGAGCTTTAGATCTTTCATTGAGTTTAGATTTTGCTCCACACCAAATAAAAATGATTTTCCCAGCATCCAATACAAACACATGAGTATGATCCAATGAATCACCACTTAATGCAACCTGATCATTATGAGGATAACCCTATCATTAATATTAATTAATTACTAACTGATTTTAAATGTAATTGTTTGCCATATTTATCAGCACATAAGCAATATAATCGAATGGGAGGTTCCTGTAATTATATAATAGTAATTATAATTAACATTATTATAATTATACTTACTACTTCCTCAACACTGTAAAATCCACTAGCAGTACCCCCTGATACGGATAGATAGATAGACAGATAGATAGATAGATAGACAGATAGATGTACAGTCATGATATACATAGATATACAGATGGATACAGTGATAGATACATAGATACATACATACCTTCAATATAATCAATATTATAATCAAACAATTCTTTGAATTCTTCAGATTCATCATTCTGTTCTTCTCTCTTCAAACGTCTACGACAACCCAACATGTTACGAAGATTTACAGCATGCATTGCAGAGCATGCCTTCTTATCAACCTATGTGAATAGAATGTTAACACATGATATGTCACATGACTGAAACTCACAGGTGAATCTTGTCCTATCCAGTAATGTATATCCCAATCAAGTTCCAAATCATCATTAAAAAATGTCTAAAATAAAGTATTTACTATTAATAGAACAAAATGTTACTATTATTAGAACAATAGGTTTATATTGTTACTATTATTAGAACAATAGGTATATATTGTTACTATTATTAGAACAATAGGTTGATATTGTTACTATTATTAGAATAGGTTTTGTTACTAATATTAGAACAATAGGTATATATTGTTACTATTATTAAAACAATAGGTATATATTGTTACTATTATTAGAACAATAGGTATATATTGTTACTATTATTAGAACAATAGGTTGATATTGTTACTATTATTAGAATAGGTTTTGTTACTAATATTAGAACAATAGGTATATATTGTTACTATTATTAGAACAATAGGTTGATATTGTTACTATTATTAGAATAGGTTTTGTTACTATTATTAGAACAATAGGTATTATTGTTACTATTATTAGAACAATAGGTATATATTGTTACTATTATTAGAACAATAGGTTTGTATTGTTACTATTATTAGAACAATAGGTTTATAATGTTACTATTATTAGAATAGGTTTTGTTACTATTATTAGAACAATAGGTATTATTGTTACTATTATTAGAACAATAGGTTTGTATTGTTACTATTATTAGAACAATAGGTTTATAATGTTACTATTATTAGAATAGGTTTTGTTACTATTATTAGAACATTAGATTTATATTGTTACTATTATTAGAACATGATGACAGATATACATGTAAAGCTTACATTGAGAATGATGTAAGTATCTCCCATATAAAAATGATGTCTCAAAGCTGTAAAAAGGAAATCAATGAAATATTTAAATTCTGTTAATTAGAATTACCATCTTCTACTAAAACAGGATAAAAGTTCTCAATCTGCCACATGGTAATACCCGGTAGTGTTCCAGTATCATCCATAAAGAGACTACTATAGTCTAAATCAGGTCTCACTAAAGTCTCATCCCAACGCTTAGGTCTGAGGAAAGTGAGAATATACTAACAGAATATATATTAGCTAAATGACATCATCATGTGTGGTTAAGCAACTGGTATTAGTTTACATTATAGACATAACTGTATATACTATATGAACTATCATATTTAGTAATACTGTACCAGTGATGTTCAAATGAAACATGATATGATTTGACCTTTGTACTATTATCTATAATCTTAATATCCTGATACTATATCTCATATTTATTTCTTACACTTTGAGAGTATATGATTCTTCATCTAGTTCAATACCTGCACCAGCTGACATCTGATAATAAAACATGTCACATGATAAAATGTCAGATGACTATCATGTGATATATCACTTACTACATCAGAGTCATGTGAAGTATGTTGTTGTTTATAATCAGCAATATCCACAAGACCCTGTTATTATTAATAACTATTAATTAACTAGATTATTTAGTTCATTAATATACCTTTAAAACTTTCCTGGCGGAATCTTCATCACTACTTCTGGAATTAACAGAACTTTTTCTACCTCTTTGTAGTTTCATATATCTTTCCTAAATAATGGAAAATAATATTTCTTATAAACTATATTGATAATGAAACGCACCTTTTGCTTAGTATATGAAGCTAAAGAGAGAAATAGAGGAATGAGATGAATGTAGAGATATACCGACTTACTCTTAGCAATTTTACTAGATGTAACTACAGCTCCTTGTTGTAACAATTTAGAATCAAAATCAATATGATAGAACTCAGGCCCAGCTCCTGGAACTTCAACTTTGGGTTTAGGGGGCATCTCCAAATTAGGATTATTACTAGTATCCAATCTCTGTATAAATAAATCAAACTCCAGACTAATTCCCATACTATGGGACTGATTCCCATACAAAGATATAAAAATTTGGGATTGATTCCCATACTTGCCTCCAATTTTAGATAATGAATAGCCTCTGGTAGAGTCAATAGACAATTTGAAGTGAGAATAAGTTTTTTGAGTGAGTAACATCTACACATCCCCTCCGGAATACATTCTAACTTATTATGAGAAGCAATGAAATGTTCCTGATAATAAAAGATATGAAACTGTTATTATAAACTAGTTAGACTGGACTAACAAGCTGTGAACACTTGCTGATTCCGGCTGGAATTCCTTCAAATGTAATCTTATTATCTGAAATAATAATAATAATAATAATAATAATAATAATAATAATAATAATATCACTTACCACTAACAAATAGCCGTTTGAGCTTTGTACATTTGCAAATGTGTGGCTGTATTATACATACAATATATATATATACATACAAACACACATATACACACATACATACACACATACATATAAACACATACATACATATACTTACATGTAAAGCTGTTAGTAAATTGTGTGACATGTCTAGAGTAACCAACTCAGTCCATGTGTCTGTATTACATAAATTTTTCTATCATGTGACTATCATGTGATTTATAAACTAACCAATCAGAGATGACAATTCTCTAATGTGATTATGACTGAAATTTACTCTGCGAAGCTTCTCCAATAAATACACTTGTTCAGGAACTGTTGGTTACCATGGTAACATAGATTAATACTAATGAAATAATTATAGGCTCACTTCTTGATAATTGATTATGTGACATGTTGATATCTGTTAAATTAACGAGTTTGTCTAAATAAGGTGTGTTGTCAAAATCCCTCTATAATAGATAATGTAATTAATATTTATAATGATATTCATAGTTATTATCTTACTCCACAATTTGATAGGTTTAATGTCGTGAGATTTGTAAGTTTATCAATAACTCTAATATGCGAAATGAAATATTTGATTCATATGTATTATATATACTCACTTGAATACGAAATGTTGCATTGGATTATTAGAAATATTCTGAAGAGTAGGAGGATGGGGATGAAGTGGAGGATGAAGTGGAGAAGGAGGAGGAAAATGAAGTGGAGTAGGAGGAGGAAATGGAGGAAGTGGAGGAGGAGGAGGAAGAGGAGGAGGAAGTGGAGGATGAAGTGGAGGAGGAAGAAGAGGAGAAGATAGAAAAGGAGGGGGAGGAGGATGAAAGGGAAGAGGAGGTAGATGAGGAGTGGAGGTAGGGAGGATGATATGACTTACAAGTGTAGTAAGATCAACAAGTCGTCTCAATTGAGGAGGTAGTGATTCTAATATTAATAATGATAGTTAATAAAATATAATTAATATTTATTAAACGTACGTATTTCATTATTACTAAGATCCAAATACTGTAAACCGGAACATCGTACAAATAGCTAATGAATATGGATAGATATATTAATGCATGAATAGATGGATTAATGCACCTGTCCAGAGACACTTGTAATCTTATTATGACCAAGTGACAGAACTATGAGATCTTTAGCTTTATTAAGATCATCAGGGACCTTTGTCAACTTATTATGACTTAAATCCTATACAATATTGAATAAGGTATTAAGAATATACACAAACCAGTCTAACCAGTGTGACCAGTTCTTGTAAACGGAATAAATGTGGGGGTATACCACAGTCTTGTACTCGATTATCACGTACATTCAAAACCTGTCAGACAAGATAATAAAACCAGTTTAGTGATAATTCCAATCTTCTACCTTTAATGATGGGAAGTTTGGAGGATCAATATCGTATAAACCTTTAATACGATTATGAGTCATTGATATAACTTCCTGTTGGGGAATGAAATCACATGACTAATCAGTCATATGACAAACAAAATATACCATTTTTGAGAATGTATCTAACATATCTGGTACTTGTTCTAAATTGCTTTTATTCATTCGCAACCATCTTAAGTTGCACATCTGAGATGACTTGTCACTCAATCCTTCAACCTACAGCAAAATACAACATTATAATATATATATTATATATTTATACACAATACCTTTAAGTCATTGCCAGAGAGATCTACTCCTCTCACAAATGGTAACACAGAGCCAGAAGACATTATTGTATCAACCCACACAAATTTTTTTTTTTCAGAACTATTTGATCACGTGATAGTGACCACACCCACAGTAAACATGGCTGCCAGGATAGTTCTAATGACATTAACAAGGAGAGTTCCTACTATATTACAGAGGAATAGAACAGCAGTAACAGCCCATAGTGGAGCACTGGAGATACAACCTATTAAATATTACAAATTAGGTTTGATTCGTTTGTCTCTTGTCATGATACCATTCTTATACCTTGGTTATTATTTGGGAGGCGAGTTTGCTGATGTTATTGAACAGATGGAGTGGTATGTTCCTGATGATGATGATGAAGATGACTAATCATAGTGTAGAGATCAATTGAAATATAGATTTAAAAACTCATTTAATTATAAAATAACTATTAATTCATTAGTTTGTATTATTCGGAGATTGTTTTTACACACAATAATTAATAACAAGATAAAACATAATTTATATTATCACACATTCAAAAATTAGTTTCTACATATAATTATTTAGAATTAAAAGAAAGAAAATATACCTATTTTGTTTATAACTGAAATGGTGTAATAGAGGAACACATTTAGAAATACACGAGACATTATTATACATAATTATATTAAAACCAGTTTGGAAACATTCTATTAAATTTGCATTATTTCATTAATATGTTTTGAGAGAATAGAGTCTTTCACTATGTTGAACACAACTTTTATATTCTTAGTATTGATTGCTGTGGTGAAGTAATGATAAAATTCCTGTTGCGTGTTCCTACGTACTGCATCAAACATTGCAGCCATGAACCCCTGCACATGCTCTAGCTTTTTAGGATCGCCTTCAAAATTTGGAAAATTATTTCGAATATCGGATTTCAAAATCTTCTCTTCTAGTAAGTCACTTTTGTTAAAGAACACAATAATAATAACTTGTTTGAAACATCTGTTATTAACTATCGTTTCAAAGATATTAACACTCTCAACTAATCTATTAGTCACTCGATCCTCCAGTAATTTCTGATCGAATTCGCTGGATCCAACGAGAAACAGAATAGCAGTCACCTCATCAAAACATTGAAACCATTTCTGTCGTTGCGATCTTTGACCTCCAACATCAACAAAACGAAATTGTTGATTACGTATTGCAACAGTATACTCATATACACCTCGAGTTGCTTTACGCGAACGCAGTACATCATCTCGAGATGGGAGATAATCCTATATTAACACATAAATAGCATACATACATACATACATACATACATACATACATACATACATATCAGAGTTTTTGATGTTTTGAAGCATGTGCCAAATTGGTTCAACAATGGTTAGTGTGTGCCGCCACATCTTGGGGCAATTAACGACAATACAATTATAATTAATTGCGCCACTGGTCCAAAGACACTGATACATACATAAATACATACATACATACACACATATATATATATGTACATCAGTGTTTCCCACAAAAGGGCGGTATCGTAATGCTACCCTTTTACAATTTGTTTTACAACATTGTTGACCAAACATCATGTTCCACACATGCATCAATATTTATTCTGGGGGAAACACTGATACATACATACATACATACATACATATAATACATATATACATATACATACATATACATTACAACATACATTTATGTACATACATGCATGCATATATACACATACAACACATTTATACTATTCACAAATAACAGTAGTGTGTGGGAGTTGCCATTATAACTCACAATTGCTCCAACCACATCTAGTCTCTGGAAGAAATACGGCACCGAGTCAGCCTATGGACGATATTATAATTATATTCACTATTATCATAAATGGAAACAGCACAATAATTAATATAATAATGATAATAAAAAATGTTAATTATATATAATTATGGTCTAATGAAATATTCTGTAAGTCCCTTATCTATGTGGAACAGTACACTGAAATATTAGCCAGTCCAGTCAATATATTTATTAACAGATGATGTACATATGGTAATGTTTATCTTTAATTCATACAGAACTCATTATGCTGTATTAACCATATTACATAAACAAACACAATGATTAACTATCTTGTTATATTTACAGGAAGATAAACTGAGACAATTGTTAATGTGTACTTATATTCTCTAAATAGTTATTAATAGTTATGAATGTTTGATAATAACAATAGAAAATAGAACCCACAAGGTGAGGAAATTGATGAATAATTAAGGATATTAATAACTTACAAGTTGAAATTCATTGCTGCGTTGCAAAGTAGCTTGAATTCCTTCATCATTCCATAGTGATCTTAATGGTTCAACATACTTGACGAACTCCTCCGGAGAGAGCTGTTGTGAGTTGTGATAACCAGATAATATCATATCAGTGTTTGACACGTTCTCTGGATTAGACAACGGTGTCTGCAACCTTTTACGTGCTTCACTCAATACCTTCATCCCCTTTAAAAGGTTATGATATATCAATGGTCTAAAATCAAGCCGATCTTGATCTGAATAATCTTCTCCGTGAATTATTCGCATCTGTTTGAGAAAAGTACTCTTTCCCGATTCTCCTGCCCCTAACAAAAGTATTTTCATTTCTCTCTGCCAACTCTTGTTTCGATCTTGCTGCTTGAGTTGCCGATCTATCATTCTACTTCTCCTGATTGCCTCTTTCTCGTCTTCAGCCTGAAAGCAAGCCATTTTAAATTATAATGACACACGTACACTGCAATTAAGAACAGTGAAGGTGCACGCCCATTCCTTTAACTGATCACGTGATAATAAAACTAACAATATTACATGATTCAGTTTATATAATATTTGTAGACAGTTTGATATATCTAATGAAAATAAAAGTAAATTAATTATATTAATTTAATGAGATACTACATACCTCTTCATAAAACATCCAGGTGAATGAAGCCATTAACGTTCTCCTAATTACACGAGGGGTTAATCCCCTGAATAAATACTTCATTCCATCTTTATTAACTATACTCATCATAATACTCATTATTCCTTGATTGTGGGAGGTACCTATCTGGAGACGAGTCTTGACTACATCAAATGGTTGAGTGATAACAGATGCACACACTCCACACACACAACCACATGACAATACATAAATAGGATTAAGATGTGATGTATTAGTTACTATATGAGAAAAAATAATTATTTGTGTATATATAATTATGTACAAACTAACATTGTTTCAGTGACTGTGTAGATTGTGAATATAACAAGTAATATATTGCAGAAAAGGGAACATCTCGTGCCAATGTAGCAGAGAGTCCACTATACAAACCTATACAATATTATACATCACTATCATTTTAGGTTAATAATAAATATATACCTCGAACACCTTCACGAATCCATATTTGTTTTACAGCTTGTGGGACACTTTTATAAGTGTAAATTCCACTCTATACATTATTACAGTACATGAAATCATGAAAATGCAAGTATAACATTACTTCATAACGAGCTTTAACAACAGTAATTGGTAGGAGACTGAAAACTGCAATTCCACGAGATACTACACCGATAAATAGAGCTTGAAATGGGGATATATTTTGATCTGGTGAGCCACTATAATTATCGAGATTTAATTATTGGAGATATTAATAATAGATTATGAGCTCACACAAATGAGGTTTTAAGAGTCGTTAGGCTGGCAAAATACACTCCAATACCTGGTACACATCTCTGAAGAGACTGTAATTAAAATAATAGATATAATTATATATAATTGTAAATGCAGAATTATATATATATATATATATATATATATAAATCTACGTACTGGAATCAGTCCCTTCCAAAGAGCAGGGAATCTCTCATTACGTATAATAGAGAATAACGTGTTCATCATTCCAACATTAGACCTATGTATTTATGAATAGAACATCAATAACAGTATCCTATATATATATATAATTATCAGACTAACTCACACAACAGGAGATGCTTTCATTGTCCCAGCTTGCATTCTGGTTTTAATAAGATCAAGAGGTTGAAACATTGCAGTAGACAATGTACCACTAATGGCTCCAGCTAAGAATGATACAGCTGTGATTGTTCTCTTCTCCTTTGATTTGGTAGCCATCAATGGGAAATGCAGGCGCCTTTTTAATAAACATCATCATCATGTGTTGCCATTTAAAAAATAAAACCAAAACATTCCATATTTTTAAATGTATTGAAAAATTTTTGCATTAATTTAAGATACACCCATTTTCATAAACACTGATGTACTATTGTACTGTACTTTGTACTTTCAATGAAGTATCATTCAGATAATGGCTGCTCCTATTAAAAATCATTGGAAACTTGCTGCTAGGAAGACAAAGTACTTAACAGATCCATGGGAGAATCTTGGTTTTGATACTCTACAAGAAAAATCAGCAACACGTCATGTTTATAATCCTGTTACTAAAGAATGGTGGAAGGACAACATCATGATTAAAATTGAAGATAAGGTTCTTACTGGAATCAATATATTCATGTATTTATATATTGTATAATAATAATATCTCTCAGCCATTTGCCAAAGGTGCTATGAGAGAATGCTACAGAATGCAAGTTATTAAATTGTTGACGTCAATATTCCATTATATATATAATCATTTCTGTAGGAAAAAGTTGTCAAAATTTTCTCACCAACCTGACTGGAAGCACGCATCTAACTATGTTGCTAAACGTTATATGAGTGAACAACCTTATAGTATATATTTACAAGATGTTCAGCTGCAAATGGACTCCAAAATGTGGGGAGACAAGTATAACAAACGTAATCCTCCAAAAAAGGTCAAAGGTATCAGTCTAGTTGATATGAGTTTACTTGCCCTCTATTTTATTACTGTAGGTTGATTTCTTTCAAGCTTATCTTATAGAATTGAAGGAGGAAGAGTGTGTGAAAGTGTTTTGTGTGGAACACTTCATTGAAGGAAACTATGTTAAGTATAATTCTAATTCCGGGTTTGTATCTGAACTTCATAGATTAACACCACATGTGAGTCAGTCACATGACACAGCAATGATTATCACATGATATACTTATAGGCATTTAGTCATTTCACTTTTGAGAAATCACGACATCAGTTGATTGTCGTTGATATACAAGGTAGCCTTTCATTATAATATTTTGTTATATTAATTGTTCAATTATAAAGGAGTTGGTGATTTATATACTGATCCTCAAATGCACACAATGGATCTATCAGAATATGGAGATGCTAATCTTGGGGCAAAGGGGATGGCTCTATTCTTCTCGTCTCATTTATGTTCCCCTCTTTGTTTCGCTCTAGGACTTACTCAGTTTGATCTTAGTCAAGAAGTACAGTCATTACTTGCACTAATTTTTCAATTCAGTGCATTTCTTATTATTAGGAACTATCACGTTTAAGTTCTAATAAATGGAGTATTATCTCATCTGAAACAGTTGTTAGTCCTTCCATCACTGGATCTTCTGATATCACCAAGCTTAATTCAACAGACATCCTACCTCTTTCTACCACAACTGAAAGTGTATCTGAAGCTTATCAGCGTATTAAACTGTTATATGAACTGAATCCTCTTCCACATACTCCTCTGATTAGTGAAGACTCGTATCATTCCTTGGAGAGTCCAATAATTACACCTGAGGAATTTCAGTTGGAGTTAAAGTGTGGAAGAGATGAAGAAACAAATGTTTATACTAACACTGAAAAGGTAACTAGCTTATCATTTATTAAGTACTTCAATGCTTTTATTTCTAACACTGCAGAGTTGTGATAAAAAATCCAGAAGATCTTCTAGTGTTAAACAAGAGATACAATTAGCTAAAGATATTGAACAAGTTAAAGAAACATTACATTCATTAGGACAAGTATGTGTCCATATATATATATATATATATATATATATATATGTATATATATATATATATATATATATATATATATATATATATATATATACATGTATATCACATTATAGGTACACTATGAGATGTCTGTGTATCATAGCATTGGTCGATTTACTGATTATAAACCTGATATTGAATCAGGAATGCATCATTTGAAGAAAGCAGCTCAGTGTGGTGTGACAAAGGCCCTTTACTTATTAGGATGTATATATCAACAATTACCTCATCAACAATTAGAACAATTCACTATTGAAGTTAGTAAAATGATATTGTGTGATTGTACATCACCTATCACTTGATTTTTTCAGTCAAATCCTACTAACGAGTGCTTAGGATTTGAGTACTTCTTAGAAGCTGCTGAAAATGGTTTACGAGTTGCCATGGTGATAGTTGCTAAGACATTTGAAACTGGAGTGGGACTGGGTTTACTATGTGATAGTAACAATGGCTTAGCTAAGCATAGGTAACTATATTACACATGACATTACTTGAGATTATTTTATTTATAATTGGAAGAACGCAAGACTGGAAAGCTGCTGTTCAGTGGTATGAAAAAGCTCTTGAAACCACACCCACCCCATCATGTGACCTGGATGAATCGGCACCAGATGAACCAGAATATTCCATCTTGGCACACTTGGCACAAATGTATAATATAGGTACATATGATATACGTATGGACCACACCCTCACTATTAATTAACTTAGGAGGTTATGGTTTGTCTATTGACTTACAAACTGCTGGTGATTATTATCAAAAAGCTGCTGATGTTGCCATGGAAATGATGAAAGGCAAACTAGCTAATAAGTATTACATGTTAGCAGAGGAGGCGTGGTCAATAATACAGTAAATATTTATATTTCTAATCACAAATCAATATTCATATGTGAATCATAAGACATGTAATAAAATTACATGTTATCAGTTTTTATTTCTTTGTAAACTACATAAAATATTTATATTTGTAATAAAAATTGTTAAAAATAATAGCTGGATTATGTTAGCGATAAGGTAGTTGTTGTGATCTCATTTCATCAAAATAATGTTTAACACGTGGCATAGTGCAATCCCATAATAACAAGACTCCGTAGCTATCTAGAGTATCTGTATATCAAAAGAAGGAACATTGGATACTTGTAATGTGACAGTTATACCAACTTGTTTTTAAAGACTGATTCCCAGGTCTTGTCCTGAATCCCAGACCACATGTTAGAACTACATTCACTGACCTTTCATGACCTAATGAGTTTATGACCTTATAAGTTCGAAGTATACATTTGTATATATCTTACTTGATGTTCTAATAGTTTGGATATGGCGAATAGCATTTACATGCCGTAGTGTTGCCATTAAAGGAATGCAAGTATTAGCATCATAAACTAATAAGTGACCAGTTGCTAGCCCAACCCATAATAATGAAGGAGCGGATATTTGAAGATACATTGCTGTAATACGACACATCAAGGGATCAAGAGGCATAGAAGAGGATTTGGAAGAATGAGGAATTGGTAGAAGACCAACATCACCAGAAATCCTATTAATTTCAGTAATATATAATTAGTATGTTCCCATCCAAAATCATAACATATTTATAACTATATCTTACAATGTTTGAATACTGTCAAATGTATTGATTGTTCTTCTCAAAGATCCGTCCTCACAATCCCATAATTGCAATTTAGGACTTTTATGGATTGACGTCCATACCATATCTTCCCCAACTTCAATACAACTCAAGAAGCGTCGTGTTGGACTGAGAGAAAGCTAATAATATAATAACTAATTAATTATACTAGAACTAACTCATCACAAGCTGTCCATTTGAAACTAATAGCAAGTTTTGATAAATCAAACACAAACACTTCTAATCCACTAATGATATAAACCATAGCATGAAGTCTCTTGATACCTCTCACCGGTCCATGATTTAGAGTAATAACAGTATCAGCTTTACCACCAGGTGTCTATTAATTAATATGAAATATTTATATGTCAACTAAATCACTTTACCTGTAGTACACTTTGATCATAAGCTGCTAACATCCCATTAGCAAGGCCTGCAAAGACATAAGGCTTATTGTCACCCCGAGCTCTGCAGAATTTAGATTATAGTATAACGATAGATACACAATGAAGAGATAGATAGACAGACTTAACGTAAGCCAGACATAGTACACTGTCTGGTAGTTTCTTCAGCTTATGCTCTTTTTTGTTGTCATATCCATCACATACCAAAATGTCTCCTGAGTTGGTACCCAACAATACGAGACTAGATCCAATGGATACCATACTCAATATCAGATTGTTATAGGGAAGAATACGACCCTGTGACAAATGTGTGACAGTGAGAACTATTAATAAATGTGTGTGTGACAGTGATAAATGTGAGTTTGACAGTGGGAGCAGAATGGTAGATGTACGTACATATGTACATGTACCTGTGGTTGCGCCTGCTTTTTACTCAAGTTCACACAAGAAAGCTGAGAGAGAAAAGATCATGTGATAGACATGTGACCAGTCATAAAACTAACCATTGATTGTTGACTGACATCACAACTAGACATCCAAACCTCTGTTAAGTGTTCTGCTCTTTTTTCATTACTCTCTTTGAAGTTCTAAAACAAGATACGCATTTTGTTAAACCTCTCATCTTTCTGTTCATCTTTTCTTACCCGAATAGTGAAACAAATCACTTCCCAGTTTTGATGAATGGGAACAACATGTCTTAATGATAAAAACTCAGGACGACACTGGCGATCAAATATCTCTTGGGCCTGTTGTGAGAATGTGAGATGTGAATGTGGAATGAAATGAGATCACTCACACTTGGTCTGTCGCTAGGATTGTATTGGAGACAGTGCTGGATAATGTCATGCATATCAGGCCAGGGCGGACATCCATAATATCCCACACTCCTAATACTCCGCCCCTGAAGTTATGATGTTAGAAATAAATGTTGTAAAAATTCACAATTATATTGTATGTCAATACTTTGTACCTCTTCTATGGCTTTGTCCCTCTCATAAGGTGAGAACTCTTCAAAAGGGGTGTGGCCATTTGTTATAAGTTGAAATAAAACAATTCCATAGCAATAAACATCAACCTAATATAAAAAAAAAAAACCAAAATGGGTGTGGTCAGACTACAAAAGAGGTGTGGCTTAATGCCTACCTTGCTATCATAAGGCATTTTAGATATCTTTGCTTTTAAGAGTTCAGGAGCTTTATATCCAGGCGTTCCCACATCCTGAGTAAGTCCGGTCTCTGTAGCATATGTCGATATTCCATAATCGGATAGTTTAGCATTGACCTAATCAGTTATGACTAAAAACAAGTCTTAATAACTAGTTATCTAATATAACCTTAGCATTAAAAGATAGAGAAAATATTAATATATTTCCAGGTTTCAAATCTCTGTATATTACATTGTTTTTATGAAGAAATGCAAGAGCGCTTGCTACCTGTGTGTAAGTACATACATATGTACATCATGTGTATGTTTGTACATGTGTATGTTTGTACATGTGTATGTTTGTACATGTGTATGTTTGTACATGTGTATGTGTGTACATGTGTATGTTTGTACATGTGTATGTTTGTACATGTGTATGTGTGTACATGTGTATGTGTGTACATGTGTATGTGTGTACATGTGTATGTTTGTACATGTGTATGTGTGTACATGTGTATGTTTGTACATGTGTATGTTTAATCAAACCTGTATTGCAATTCGATGTTTTAAGTTGTTACTAACATTAATGTATGGACTAAATGAAGCCAGAGACCCAAGCTCAGCATATTCTAATAACAACATTGGTTTGGGTCTAAGACACACTCCAACTAATCTTATAATATTAGGATGAACCATCTGACTCAGAATAGATACCTGTGTACGTATATATACAATATATCATATATATGTATACACTGTATATATTGTATGTATGTACACACATGTGTACTTATGTACAAACGTCCATACTTCTTGTCTTAGCAGTTGATTAGGAGTTGTATTGTGCATCTCTGCTGCAAGAGGTGAGAATATCTTCACAGCAATATTCATATTCTTGTACAAACCCTTCAACACTTCACCAAATCCTCCTTTACCCAACACCGAGGCAGGACTAATGAAGGGAGTGATGTCATTGTGATGTTGCAATTATAAATCTATACCTGGTCTCATTCATGATGATGTCATCTCGAGACACATGGTAAGAGGAGCTAAGATCTCCAATGATAATATCAGGAGCCTGGAGAAGATGAAGAGTACATAATTATAGTAGAGATATAAGTAGAATTATCATACCAATAATTTCAGAGAAACATTAGCTTTATGAACAGGACACTTTATATCATCATTCGTGATTGACGTCTGTTGTAACTCGATTAATGAAAATGAATGTTGTTTATATGCTAATTAACAGATAAAATGTACCATTTCAATATGTACTTGTATTAACACATGTACATAGACCACTACAACAATGTATTAATACAATATATGTACTAATATAACATGTACAAGTACATGTACATGTAATACAACAAGTACAGTGTTACCACAACAATAAACATGTATGTATTACTAGGTACATGTATTAATACAACATGTACATACTATAACATGAACATGTATTAATACAACAAGTACTACAACATGAACATGCATCAATTACATGTTACATGTACATAAACATGTACAGTGTACTAGTATACACGTTTTGTATTAAATACACACGAGTAAGAAAATGAATAACATAACATGTACATATACATGTATTAATACCTGGACACAATGGACAAAGAGCATATGGACAAACAAGTGAGTCACCAGCTGTTATGCTAACATTACGCAATCCTGGAAACCACTCATCAATTAGTACTTCAACATTATCCACAACAGAACAAAGAAGACTGCAGTAATACAGTGTCATTACCTGTTAGTATGTTATTATATTCACTTACCGTATTCCTTCAGCTGTATTTGGTACTGTTATATCAAACATTGTCTTACAACCTTCCAACTGTTCAATAATGAAGAATGCTTGCTGTTGGTAAATAATACAAGTCATATGATCGTCATGTGATGTAACTATATCTGACTGACCAAAGACCAGAAGCTGTATAAACCACAGTACCAATACATCTGCTTTGTTGGTTCGGTCACCTGATAATCACATGACAACAAACAAGACATGAAAATGAAGTAATAATGATGTCACCTGTATAGCTTTGCGGGGAAAGGATAACAAGCGAATGACAAGTCTTGGCCAAAATCCCGGAGGAATAAAACACATGGAGTAACGTCTAACTATTCTACCTGTATGAAAAATGTAAACAGAGAGATAGATAGGTAGATAGATGGATAGATAGATGGATAGATAGATAGATAGATAGATAGATAGATAGATAAACAGATAGATAGATAGATAGATAGATAGATAGATAGAATAGATGTACATACGGTCTGGGGGTAGACTAATTGGTCCTGGTTTGTGTTTTGGTAAATAAGATGGAATGAGGATGGAATCAGAAGCATGATGTAATGCTACATCAAACCTGTAGGGTCATGTGACAGTCATATGAGACATTACATGATTTCAAAAACAAACCATTCTAACAATCGTATATACTCTGAAATTAATTCAGGAGGGTACTGTGAACCTTTCAGTAGCAACGGAAGATCTTGAACTTTTAATATCTAAAGAGATATGTATCTATCTGTCAGTTTGTACATATGTATGTGCATGTCTCTCACCCCATTTGAAACCATTGTTAATTGCTTGATTGTAATAACTTTGGCCATCATTGAACATAGCCATTGTGGATCTAGGAAATACAGGTCAGACAGGTTTGACTTGATATCATCATAATGTAACAAAACTCCACACTCGTGAAGGAACTGGATGGCTTGTTCCATTTCCACTCGATCCATTTTCTGATCTAGCCCCGCCTTCTTCATTAACTCAGAAAGACGTCTCCCACGTACTAGTTTGAGATTTGATTTAGTCTTGTTTAGTTGTTTGGCTTCCTCTTCTAATATGTCACAAAGCTCCTGTGGTCAAAGGATGATATGTGATATTAGTGATTGAGTGATGATAGTGGGTGTGGTGAAAATGAGTGCATGTAATTAGTGAGTGAGGGTCAGACAGTATGAATGTGATAATAGTGGGTGTGGCAATATGTGGTATGGATCATGGATTAGGCAGTAAATGATGAACAATGATAGTGGGTGTGGCAATATGTGGTGCAGGTGAGACAGTGAGTAATGACTGACAATAGTGTATGTGGTATATGGATTAGCCAGTGAATAAAAGATAATGGGTGTGGCAATATGTGGTATACGTGGGTTGGACAGTGAGTAATGAATGGGCGTGGCAATATGTAATCCAGTGAATAGTGATGACTGAAGATAGCGGGTGTGGCAAATATGTAGTGTGGGTCAGAGTGTGATGACTGATTATAGTGGGTGTGGCAATATGTTGATTAAACAACGAATAATGTCTGATGATAGTGGACGTGTTCATATACCAGGTAACTTGCAGGAACCATCTCTCCCATGATCTTTTGATTACGCAACTTAGCACTATTAAAAAAAAACGATTAACATATAGGCCAGGATAACAAAGGTTAATTACTCATCAATTTTTTCTTTAATTTTATTTCGTAAAGAATCCAAACCCATTTTATTTCCAACACAACTAATCTCTGCAAACGATATGTCTTTAGGAAAACCTACATGGGTATGTAATTATGTATATATGTATTGTAATGTATCTCTGTAAGGAACCTGGTCTATATATCATGTCGTTCACACGAGATCTCATTGTTTTCTTCACACTACTAAACAATTCTGTAGAAGAGATGTTACTGTCAACACACGAATGTACATATTTGAATGTACAAACCTTCAGGAATCATATCACGATGCGTTCCTACAATAATGACATGAGAGCCCGGGGCTCTGGCCTGTATATTGAGTAACCATGATAGCAAAGAGTCAAGTTCTGTTTCACCTTTTAATAAATTGTATACCAGCTAAGAATGAGGAGGTATTAAAATAATAAGGAACAAAAGGAAAGGAGGAGATTTGGAAGGAATTAAGGAACGAGGATGAGGACGCATAAGAAAGAGAATGAATATGAGGATAGGGAATAGAATGTAGAGAATGAGCATGAGGATAAGAGGGAACTAACAACATATATAGATCGAGGAGTCAGAAAACATTGATGTGTACTGTAAAATTCTTCTTGACCAGCAAAATCCCAACAGTTGATTGTATATTTGATGTTGGGTCTGTGTTCATATCTAAAACATATATCAATTATTACTTCACAAATTAATAGTTAATTAACTTACATCCATTTCCTAATATTGACGCCCAATGTTGCTGTATTATCCAACTTGAGAGAGGACCCACGTTGTTCGTTTATCAAGAGATTAAGTAGAGTGGTTTTACCCTTTCCAGCCCCACCCACAATCATCATCTTCATTGTGTAGCATGGCTTGCTCTATTGGAATAAAATGCATTCATTTATCTTCATTCACTCTCTCTCTCTCTCTTCACCTGTATCAACTTTGATTTCAAGTACCGTACAATAGCTCTAGCATTCTGGGTCACATCAACATCTAAATTCTTCAAACCCTTTAGATTGAGCTACAGACATAATATTATAATAATTAGACATAAAATAAGATCAAGAGGCTCACATAAAATAGATACTCCAGTTTGCCCATCTCATTGGGAAGGTGTTTGATGTCTCGATTATGACTAATGTCGAGAACTGATAATGTACGTAACTTTCCAATTTCTGGAGGAATCTATAAAAAAAACAGTTGACGAATATACGTAATTATATCATGGTTCAGACCTCTCTTAGTTTATTATCTGATAATACAAGTCTTTCCATGTTAGGCCAAAAACGATCACAATCAGATAACTCAAGCTGCAGTCAGGAAGTAAATAAATATGAGAAGAAGGAATATATAACCAGATCAGGTAACATTTCAGTCTTACAGTTGTTATTTTGTTGTTGCCTAACAACAGGTGCTTAAGTCCTCTTGATCTCCACATGTAGGGAGGAGGAAATGATGACAAAATATTGTCAGTAGCATCCACATATTGTATACTGATGAAAAGAACATAATTGGTACATACAAATAATTCATACACATACATACATACATAGTTATTAAACTTACACAAGTGCAGTCTTCACAAAAGATTGGAAATCAGGTTCATTTTTGCCGAGTTTATTGTGAGCTATTTTAAGATCTTGTAAAGAACACATATACTCAGCCGCGTCTCCTGGCAACAATTCTATTTATAAACAACAAGCCGTTTACTAATTGTAAACAAAATTGAAAACAAACTAACCTACACAATTACGAGAAACATCCAAGGACTTTAGGGACGTCATTCCAGCTAAGAAAGTGAATGGAAGTTCTTTAATTGAGTTTTTACTAATAGTGAGTTCTTGTAAGGTCTTTAATTTGATGTCTTTATCATCAATAAAACAAATCTGGTTACTAGAGACAAAGAATGTATGTAAGCTTGTAAGTCAGTCTATCTGTCCATTTGTACCTGTCAACCTGTAGAACCCTTAAGGAATTGAGATTATCTCCATTTAAGATAGAAGGGAATGCCGATAATGAATTGTTACTGAGATTAAGTTTTTCTAAATTTGGTAACACAATCCGCTCACTGGGGAATGCTACAATCTGTACACACAAACAAACAAACAAATAATATTTACATGTATGTATGAATTTGAACACAAACAAACCAGATTATGAGACAGGTTAAGTTCTACGAGATTGTTACATAGAGATATTTCCGATGGAAAACATTTGAATTGATTCTGATTTAGAGATAATTTCTCTAAAACAATTAATTCCTGCAAAATTTAATAAACGATAAATCATCACATCTATCTATAAATTGATGATGTTTGAATGAATTGATGAACTAATGACTGTATGATTATATTAATGAGCGTCCATGCCTATAATAAATACCAGTAAATGGAAGACTATCTGATTTACTTGTAAGAGAGTGTGTGGTAATTCCATGAGTGAGTTTTGTTGAACATCAAGTGTAGTCAGTTCTCTCAGTCCCTTGGCAATTTCTGGACCTTCCTCTACTAATGTTCGAAGACTCTTTAATTTATTTGATGATAAATCAAGAGAACAAATTGAAAAGCTGCTGTTTACATGTACAGGAGGTTTAGCAACAGGAGGTGGACCATCGGTTTCATCCACACCTTCAGAAGAATTCTTACTTTCTTCTTGAGAGCTTTTCAATGATGAGAGAAGCTCAGAACGAACTTCTTTTGATGTAGTAGTGACAGACTCCAAGAACTTTTGATACGATTGATCACGCTCCAAACTGGTCTCATCGCTGGAGAAAAATGAAGAAATGGAATTAGAACTGACAGTTGATTCAACTTGTTTTTTGTGTTTCAATTTAAGAGCTGCTCTTCGAATATGTTTGGGACTAAACAGTTCTTCTTTATGCTCTTGAACTGTGACTAAGTCTGTGATACTACCATGACTACTGCCTCTGTGGTACCTCTCAAGGGTATTAAATGCCACATGATGAGAACCTGTGATAGTCCGTGAAATCTCACAATGTCTTCTTTCTGGAACTCTCTCTTGCTCTTCCTCTTCCTCTTCCTCCTCCTCTTCCTCCTTCTGTTCATCCTCCTCCTCATTTTCCTTTTTATCTCCATCAATGTAGTCTCCCTTTTCATAATGGCTTCCAACAAACTGATCTTTTCCTTCCATGTCAAGTGAGACAAGCAATGGACTGTCATGCATCATTTCCGGCATACTACTAGATTTTAAGACCCCAATAGGAGAGCTGAGAACAGTTGGTAGAGTTGGAGGACGTGATGCTGTATTGGGACGTTTTTGTCTCTCAGTACTTTTTAGATAACGAGAAGGGGTAGATGAATAAGGTGTATTTGTCAAGGGGACACTGGGGTCTTCATATTCCACAGGCTTATTCCTATGAGAGACATAACGTGACTCAGTTATATCTCTTTGATCATCTTTTTGGTTTTGCTCTTCATCTCCTTTCATTTTATCTTCTCCAGCCACTTCATCTGGATTATTTAGTCCTGTAAAGATACCAGCTGGATCAAATGTCTTGATGACATTGCTTGCAAGAAATTTAAGAGGAGACTGCAAGCTTTCTGTGTAATCAACAGAAGTCCTTCTTTTTATGCCATCTGCTACGAAATCAAGACTACGATGTCGTCTATGTCCCCGAACTGGAACTGGTTTGAGTCCAAGAGAGGGTTGGATCCAGAGTGGTCTTATTTCAACAAGATCCAAACCACCCAAATTCAAAGTTCTACGATGCTTATCCAGTCCGAGAGGTTTCAATATGAGTCCTATAATAGCATCAAGTTGAAAGAACCTTGCAAGAGAGAGGGCCTCCTTCAACTGGTTTCTGTTAGTAACATTACTCTCCAAGACATACTCTACTACATCTTTGTCTTTTGATAATACAGCATGATATATTGGTGAATCAGAACAATCTTCCTTCTGTGAGTAGTTGATATCTGCTCCAATTTCCACAAGAAGTTTGATAGCCTAAATGAAAACGAAACATATTAACTGGTCTGGTACGAATGTATATCATTACCTCAATCATGCTGTACTTGATAGCTGAGAGTAACATCTTCTGTCTACACTGTTCATTTAGACTCATCGAATGAATGTTGTCAATAGCTAACTCATAGATCACTAGAGAATATAATTTAAATCTATATCTATCCCCATACTTTAAAATATATCATTGATATATCTACACAATTTAAACTGGTCTTCAAACACGCCTCACCATTTCCAGGATTATCTGGCCCAAGAGTATCATCCAAATCATGTCTACCATACAATATTTTAAATAGATTCACATCTACTTCACATTCAACAAGTAGTTGAGGTATTATAGTAGGACATGTCTTGCATAAACTACTAGTACACACAAGAGCCTATAATCAGATAACAATCAGATCATATCACTTGTGTATTATAAACTATAGTATACCTCTATTGTGAGTAGAGTGTCTAGTTCATTGGGTACTAAAAATCGACTCAGTATCCACGCAATCCGATGCCCATCCTTAGGACTCATTCCCAGGTACTCTTCATCTCCAAGCATGTGGATTAACATTAGAGATTTGTAGCTAATAGCTGAACATATTAATAGTGATATCATAAACAACACTTTCAATACACTTACATCCTCCCATGTCTCTGTCCAGAATTTCAAGAATCTCTTTAAATATTCCAGCCTCATTAAAAACTGAATGCATATTCTCTTCTGTGTAGTTGAAATATAAACATACATACATACAGACAGATATCTTACCAAAATGAGTGAGGATAATAAGCACTTCAATAGCGCTCTCGATCAAAACAGTGTGTGTTTGTCTATATTGAATCAGGTTTAATATACGAGTATGAATGTTCTGACGACACAATTCTTTACGAAACTCATCTAATATAATTATTATCTTTGTAATGATCTCAGGAAAAAATTTTGCCATACCTATATCAGAGAGACAAGCAATGACTCCAAGAGCTTCTGCAGTTACACTTGGTGATGTGATAAAGTTCTCTAGTATATCTATCAAATCATAAACTATGTTGATTGTAACAAGATATTGCTTTTCTTTAGGAGCACTGTAAGTAATGAATATAATATGTAATACATAGGCGTCTCAGTTAGTGTGTATGTGTGTGTTCATACTCATTCATTATAAGAGAGACAAGTGCTTGACAACCATATTGAACACATTTCTCAAACTTTGGTTCTGATAAACTTATAAATTGTCTCAAACCTTCAAGCACAGCCATAGCAGCACCTCTCTGCAATAAGGATGTGCGAAGACGCTCTGTGATTTAATGAATTACAAAATACTAAAAAAGCTTTTTTATTAAAACTTACGACATTCCACAACAAGATAATAAATATCAAGTGACACAGCTTGAAATACTTTATAACGTTGCGTATCACGAATGGAAGAGAGAAGAACTATCCAAACCCGAGGCAACAAAGGGACTCTATATTACAATGTATGTATTAGTATATGTATACACAAACCTCTTACCTCAATGTGGTTGATCCAGGTGCAGTATCATGAGACAGGTCATCTATAAACATATATAAACTACTGTTGAGTTCTAAAAGTCTGGCAAGGGAACGGCAAAATGCTTCCTGATACTGCAGACTATCTCCATGCTGTTCGAATGTTGTGTACATGAACTGCAGAATGGCTTCCATCTTTATATCACCTTTGAGTAGAGGTTCATGAGAGCAGAGGTGATCAATAATAGATAGGCCATAGACACATATCTGTTCCACATCAGAATGTCGAAGAAGAGATGAAAACACAACAAACAGAATATTTGTGGTAGATGCTTTTACAATGAAGTCACTGGACTCTAAATAAATACATAAATATAATATTATGTATATAGTAGACACAAACAGATAGATAGAATAGATGAATGGGGAATTACCTGAAGATGACAGATTATCTATTAGACCTAAACTATAAGTCACAACATAACTATCATTTTCATGTTGTTTTAAGAATAACAAGGACAATTGATAAACTTCATTCTCTAATAAAACCTTTTGACAATGACCTAAAAAAGAGGGCAAAAAACATACGTGCGTACATACGTATATACATTACGTATGTACATACATCCATACATACATACGTATGTACGTACGTACGTACATCCATATATACATACATACATACAAACATACATACATACATACATACATGCATACATACATACGTATATACGTATGTACGTACATACATACATACGTACATACATATGTACGTATGTACGTACATACATACATACGTACATACATACATACATACGTGCATACATACATACATACATACGTACAAACATACATACATACAAACATACATACATACATACATACATACATACATACATACATACATACATACATACATGCATACATACATACATACATACATACACACACATATACATACTTGAAGATGCTAGTTGTCTCAAAGCCTGACAGCCATTACTGACCAGTGTTCCTTTGCCGTTATGAATCTGTAATATTTCACAGATTAATTTGTGATAATTCAATTGTATAAGATTGTTTTGAGCAAACAGATCTATTTGAGAGATGAGATATAGCCATATGAAGATTTGAGACAGACAGACAAGAGAACATAATTCATACCATCTTGTAATACATTAGCAAGAGCTAATAAACCACATGTCTGAAGAGACACATGATATTTGTACAATTCCAAAACACTAATAATATCAAGATAAGCTTCAGATTGTCGGAGACCTTTGCATGATAGCGCTGGATTAATGGAGATAAGAAAGATCAATATAACTGGTCAATAAATAGATACACAGATGTATCAAGTTATAAATGATTTCACATACTACTTATGTAGTTAAAGCAAATGGACATAATATAATATCCATATTTATAAACAGCACTGTATATACAAATAGACCATGTGCTACCATGACAACCATTTGATGTGGTTAGGTCTATGTTTTTACATATAGAACCTGTGAAGGCAAACGTAAATGCTATATCATTTACGGTGTGGGATTTATCATACCCATGGCCTCAGTTTTGGTTGTATAGTAGCCCTCAGCTTAAACTTGTGCTGCTATGCAACTGGAAACATACTCAACCTTTGTGGCCTAGTGGGTATGATCAGATAGTGCTGACTCTACCATACTACATTGGATATACCTACATAATGGGAATCGTACCAATAAATTATATTATATTATAGGACCATTGGATGGATGATATACATGTAGTGTGGTGTGGCTGTTGTTATAAACAATGAGACAATTGTCTATTAAAATACAAGTTATACATTATTATAATTATTTTTATATAATCAGGGCTGTCCATGTGTCTAGCTGTTGAAAGAACTATTTGTGTGCTGAAGATTCTACTCAAAATAGAATTGAATGAAATATGAGACCAGCCATTGATACCTGCTTGATATACAACTGAATCAGTTGACATACAAGTGGACCAGTTGATATAGAAATGGACCAGTTGATATACAAGTGGACCAGTTGATATACAAGTGGACTAATTGATATACAAGTGGAACAGTTGATATAGAAATGGATCAGTTGATATACAAGTGGACCAGTTGATATACAATCTGATAAGTTGATATACAAGTGGATCATTTGATATACAAATGGACCAGTTGATATACAAGTGAACCAGTTGATATACAAATGGACCAGTTGATATACAAGTGAACCAGTTGATATACAAATAGACCAGTTGATATACAAGTGTATCAGTTGATATACAAGTGGTATACAAGTGGACCAGTTGATATACAAGTGATATACAAGTGATATACAAGTGGACCAGTTGATATACAAATGGATCAGTTGATATACAATCTGATAAGTTGATATACAATCTTTATCAGTTTGTATCCGTTGTGTTCAGTATATTAATTACCTGATTCAGCTAATGAAGCCACTGTTTTCAGTGCTGTTCCAAGGAAACAAGGATCTTGTTTATGATTTTTAATACCAGATAAGATTGGTCTAAAAATATCACAATATATTTGGTAATTAACACGATGTACACAACCTACCTGTAGACTTCACACTCTTCAATGCTATCTCTGAACTGTAATTTCTGATTACAATGCCAAATAACGTTACAAGCAGACTAGAAATGAGAGAGAAAAGTAAAGAAAATGGAGGATGAGGAGGAGGAAGAAGAGAGTAAGCAAATAGTATACCTGTAAGAGTTCAGAGTTTAGAGGATGATTAATCATGAGTTGGTAAGTCACATGTACTGTCTCTTCTTCTTTATTAGTACCAAACACTTTGTCTAGTGAGACAAGAGAGATAGAGAGATATATAATAGTATCATGAATGTGTGATAAGAATGTGAGTAACAAAACAGTTTATACAAATTATCCCAATATAGTAAATGGCATTTGACAGTCTAATGAAACACTCCTTTTAATTTCCTACACTAAACAAAACCCGTCCTAAAGTCTAGTACTCAGTGATCATATTCCTACCAACCCATTCAATACATCTATGCATGCAAGTAGTTAGGTGTTACATCTACGCAAGTAGCTGGATATACATATATGCAAGTAGTTTGCTGTTACAGCTATGCAAGTAGCTGGATACACATATATGCAAGTAGTTAGCTGTTACATCTATGCAAGTAGCTGGATATACATATATACAAGTAGTTAGCTTCTATAGTGCTACTTTTAATCTCATCCAACAATCATTTGTTAAAGAATTGAATACGTGTGAGATTGCATTAGTCCCAGGTTAAGAAATGATACCTCTGTAATAGATACAAGTGCATTATATGGATCATTAGTCAATATATGTATAAGGTTTCATATTAACATATGATCATGAATAGGATAGTAATAATAATCATACCATATTGCAGAGACTGAGCTATTCCATTACATGCATATAATAATTTAGTCTCATCTTTGCTGTTACGTAGAATAGCAAGATATGCAGATGGATGCTAAAAAAGAAAATAAACAACTTAAAAGCAAACTAAACTATCTAATCACTTGAACATCCTCGGTGCTCAGCTGTTGACTGTGTGGTTTTCCTTTCTCCATTTCATCTTTCACCTGTGTTTGTTTTCTATTAGTACTGGTGCTGTAGTAATAACTTGAGCTATAGCTGCTACCAAGAATTCTCAGCTTTCCTTTAGCAGCTGTGTTGCTACAGTATGTATCCATCTCCATGTCTGACATTATGTTGTCAGTGTGTACACGCCTACCTCATAATAGTGGGTGGGTGTTGATTCATTATTGCAGGCAGCTATATATCTGGTGCTAGAATCTAACAATTTGTTAGGAAAACGTATCTTCAAGTTTTATTAGTTTTACTAGTAAGACAGCTAAAAACACTCAATTGAATAAACCACCTTGAAAAAAGAATTGAAAATCAAAAAAGCCTAAAGTATAATTATAGCATTACAACACTTCATACATTATAATAATTATATTAAAAAGATCATTAGTTTTGGTTCAAATTGTTCTGTGAGGTTGTTGTTAGCTTTATGCAATCTCCTTTTCATAAATAGTTCCTCCAGTGCTAACACCAAATACACCATCAATGGTAGCATCGATCTCTCCCATAGATCCTTCATCAAATGCCATCTCCTCCCAGTTTCCAATACATGGTATCTTGCAACGATATACATCTGAGTCTTCATCAATACCAAACACTTCATCATGCCCTACAGAAACATACTGCATCTTTTTACCGGGAACTGCAAACCAGCCTCCACTACCATCTACTGGACGAGAATATACAGTGTTGCCACTATTCACACCATAAACATATTTCTCTCCTCCGTCGATTTGTTTGAGACGACCAGGAACATTTATCCAGGCTCCATTACATGGTTTCTTACACTTGTATATATAATCTCCTGAGTTAACACCCCATATATAGCCATTACCAGAAGCTGATACATGTTTCAATAAACCATTAACTTTAACCCATGATCCACCAGCATCAATTGAACGTTTGTAGATATGATTGGCACTAGTAACACCCCAGACCTCAATATCACTGACATCAACCTGCATAAGTCCCCCAGCTATGTTAACCCAGTTACCAGTACAAGGTCGTGTACATCGATAGATTTTATCATTTGAATCCACACCCCAGAGGTAGTTAACGGAAGAAGAGATGTGTTTAAGTCCACCTGATATTTCTGTCCATTGGTGACTGAATGTAACACAAGAGCAGCAAATGATGAGCAAGACTGAAATGAAACTCATCTTCATAATTATATCATCAATTATGAATCCTTCAATATGAGTGGTGGTATGTAGTATTGACGATAGACCTTGCTTCATGGCCTTTTATACACTATGTTAATACACATCTCCCTATACTAACACTCGATCAATACTTCTCATGTGAGTCACAACTTACAAAATATCTTCTCAACATAAAATAATATAAAGTACTGTATTTAGCTTGCTTTCTTATCAATTTTCAGTGGAAAAATATCTCTACTCTTCTTCACATGCGAACATAGTAATAAATTCTGATTATCATAACACTATAATTATAAGACATGCATCAGGATAATGTACTCACTACAAGAAGCTGACACAAGTGAACACTTGTGTCAGCTTCTTGTAGTGAGTACAAACAAACACTCAAAGTAATAATTTCATTAACAGCGTAGAATATCTACACTTTACAATAGACTGTCATTTTAAAATAGAGGGTACATGCACTAACAGCTATGTATATTAAATCAACTACCAGTACATACATACACAAATACATTTTTATCAATACTTATATAACCATTGAACATCACTGTGTTCAGTTGTCATGATATGGTAAATTGTAATTATAATAATAATTATTATTATAATAATTATTATATTAAAGTTTAACGCAATTAAAAGATTAAAATTTATTACAATAAATTAAGAAATGAACCAATTTTCACCTATTATCAACAATAATGAAAATAAGAATTGAAAAACGATTTAGTTATATTCTAACACCTTTTTATGGTAAAACAGAAGATACCTACAAATGGAGGGAGGGAGGGAGGGAAAGGGAGAGAGAGACCTATGTAAATTGATTGCCAGAGATAAAAGAGAAGTGATTACCCTTCACTTGCTAACACGTGTTCAGGTAAAGCTTTAGTAATCCAGTGATCATCACATTTAAACCACTATAACAAAATATATGCAATATGTAGGGTTATAATAGATCATATAACAACACTACCTGATCTTGTTGTGGTCTAATATAACATGTGTAATGTCCATTATGTAATGATCCACTATGATTAACAACAGCAAATAAAGAATACCTAATGTTTAATATCAGTAGTAAAAATACTAGATAAACTGGTATATCAAACCTGTTATCACTACTTGAAGAACTGTACAAGAAAGAAACAATATCAATAAGACACACGATGACTTGTTATACATACCTTCTAGCCATGTATGAAGTCATGTCTAGTTCAGTTGGAAATTGAATGAAATTACTAATTTTACGAGAACGCATTGAGTGCTCAAAACGCTATGAAAATGGTAGATAATTAACAAATTATTATACATTTCTTTTGGTTACCTTTAAATGAAAACAAATGACAATTGGTAGTTTTTTAACTGTTAATCTTTTGGTAGATTCACGATAGCTACGACATTTAACACATCGAATTTTAGATTCACTACCAAGATTTTCGGGTTGAGTAAATCTTCATTATAGATACAATTAGAATAAAACAAACATTGGAATATTGAAATACCTCTCCAAGCACTCATATAGAGTTGATGGAACGCTTGCCACAAGAGTCTCTCCAGAGTTTGTGGAAGAGGCAGGAGAACCATTATCAATTTGAATATCTAAGGAGGATATTGAACAGGAGGAGAATTAGATAATAGAGTATTGTTACCTGGAGTTTCAACTGGAGTACTAGTTCTATTAATAACTGAATGAGGAGCTAGATCAAGTGATATGTCACGAAATGGATCCACAGTTGTAGATATACCTCTGTAAGATGAGTAGAAAGGAAACTGTATATATATCATGAATTCAATATGCATACCCACAACTCTGACAAGTGACATCTGATTGAAGTCTACCAGCAAATATTTGATCTATAATACAAGTACAATGTCCTGGATGAGTAACTGTGGGAGTTTGACCACCACAGTGATGATGTAACACATCAATAGCTGATATAAAAAACTCATGTGCATCTTGTTGTTCATAGCCAGCAAGATGGCGAGCATGCATCCATACTAAATGAAGAAACTTGAAGGGAACATGAGGTATTGCCAATCCTGAATAAAACTATAAGGAGGGGAGTATGAATACACCTGAGTATAAAGTATTATTAACCTGTTGGAACAGATTTCCAAGTTCACATACAACACATTGCGATTGTATAGCATCCGAATAACACTTGTGACTGTCTGATAAGAAATAGTCTCTAAGTACCGGAGTATGTACCAGTGCTTGTAAAATGCAGTTCATGAAACAAGTATTTCCTAGGTTATATAATCCTCGTAAACCTGAAGAAAGTAAAGAAAGATAATCTTATTTTATATTCGTCTAATTTTGTTAAAAACTATCAATTATTCTGTTAACAAAAACCAAGTTAATGAAAAATTATAAATTTGATTCAACAAACACTACACACCTACTGAAGAACCTGGCTCTAATTTACGTCTCTTTGGGTTTTGTCTTAAAAGATCAATCTCAGCTTGTGACGGTTCCCATGCTACATACGCAGCAGGTTGGCGTGACACTACAACCGAATGATATACATACACATTACATGTGGTTAACACATGATCATATGTGAACATACCGCAATGTTGTTTGTGTACTATCTGAAGTTCAACTTGCTTACACAACTGGTCTATATCGGAATCATATATATAATCACTGCATTTTGAACAGTACACTGTGCCATAATTGAGTTCTACAGCTAAATTAATAATCATGAATCATGAAAGATACAACATATTTCATTCTTTTTATACCTTACCAAGAATGTGACCTGTGTTTTGTATGTGTTGTATCATGTGATTATCAGGTGATTGACATCCAAAGAAAACACAATGTAAACATGTATGAAGACGAACTGAATAATTACGACATACAGTACAAATACAAGTTCGAGCCTATAAGTAATAAAGTGATTTCTACTACATATACAATATTACACCACTTTAGCTATAATAGTGTAAATAATTTGGGAGTGGCTTACCTTCACCTTCCTGGCTTCAGCATTTACTAATTGTGGTTTCACTAAGTACTTGTAAATTACTTGATACGAGTGGATTCCGTTAGCCTTTTTGAATTCTTGTAAATGCGAACATCCTTTAGTCAATTCTGTCATCATGTTAAACGATCATCTATTAATACTACATCACAAAATATATCATATCTAAAGATTTATAATAACAAAAATAATAACATGATTTACCAACTGATATATACAAGCCACACCCATACTGAAGTGAAGAGAAAAGGGTGTGTCTACTTATAAATTAATTACTATTGTTTCATTATTGTTTGATATACAAAACCTTTTTACTTATTTTAAAATGATGCTAGTTTACAAAATATGATTATTTCTAAGTATATATACCAATTATTATAATTTTTAATTATATGGATATAATCATAATATTTTGAATATAGAATTTACTTATATTATGTATATATATATGTAATTTTACAATCTCTTTAAAGTTATAAATGTAAATAATTGAATTATAAACAAACTAGTAAACACATTAGAATCAGTTTACATTGTACTTCCAAATATGCAATCTGATAATGACGTCATGTGACGTTTAATTCGGGCTTCAATTACATCCAAGGGCAGTGAAAAATGGCGACAACATCTGTGCAAGAATGCGAGGAATACCTAGATACTCATGGAATACAAGGTGTTCTGAAAGAAGCTATTGCCAAATTATGTCAAGATCGACCTGCTAATCCTTACAAATATCTGCGAGACTATTTCGATAGATTCGAAAAGGTCAGTTTAATATTTAAGTTTCATAAGATCACTGTAATTATTAATATGCAGGAACATACTTCCAATACATCAGAAAAAATGATACCTCCTACAATTAATACCCCAGAAAATGTGGAACCACCTCCTTCAAACATTGTACGTGGACGTAGAATGGCTGTCAGTGCTTCTGTAATGACTGAAGAACAAGCTACTAGTTATGTGAAGAAAGTTAGTCCTCCTGTAACGAAATCATTTGTAAACATATATACCAGAAAATGGGTGGTTTCTGGGGATGAGGTCAATTTATGAGTAATTATTTTATTATGACACTCCTACAGGTTATTCCAAAGGATTATAAAACGACTGCAGCTCTTCAAACAGCCATTGCTAAGAATATTCTATTTTCTCATCTTGATGATGAAGAAAGAACGTAAATGATGATTTATATATATAATTTATAAATTCAGCTCTGGTGTATGTATGTAGATATAAGTGGGTATAACATCATGAGATGCTCCATCGTGCACAGTAGTGAGATAAAATGCACCACTGCTTAGACCATAATCAATATACTAGTTGTACTAGTATTAAATATGTAATGACGCTTGTATAGTTAAAATTATAAATTGTTTGAGAGTTTACAAAACTTTACGTTCATTTCAGTGACATATTTGATGCAATGTTTAAAGTAAAACATTCAGCTGGTGACATCATCATACAACAAGGTATATATATGCAATTGATATCACATTCCTGTGGTCTCTTCACACCATAAGAGTCATACTAATGATAATAAATAATTAATGCATTTTGTTTTTAGGTGATGAAGGAGATAATTTTTATGTTATGGATTCTGGCGAAGTTGAGGTATTTGTGTTATGAATTACTGGTATCATCATTATATGATCTTCAAACTCAATAGATTTATGTTAACAATGAATTTACTGGTACCATTAGTGAGACTGGGAGTTTTGGAGAGCTAGCTCTGATTTATGGTACTCCTAGGGCTGCTACCATAAAGGTTTGGACAAAATTTGGCAATATCAAATGCTAGGATAATAAATTTCAACAGGCAAAGACAGATGTTAAGTTATGGGCCATCGATAGAGATACTTACAGACGTATTTTGATGGTGAGTTACATTTACAAGTTCTTGTTATGAAATAATTTACATAACTTCAGGGAAGTACTATTCGTAAGAGGAAACTATATGAATCTTTCTTGGAGAAGGTTTCCATTTTAGGTGAGCTCTTAACATCTCTCTAAACATAGTTGCAAAATGATTTTATTATTTTAGAGAATCTTGATAAATGGGAAAGACTCACTGTTGCTGATGCTTTAGAATCATGTAACTTTATGGATGGAGAAAATGTTGTCACTCAGGGAGAACCAGGAGAAGATTTTTATATTATAGTAGAGGTATGACATATTCCTGGTGGAAGTGTCTTGTTAAAATTATGTTGCACAGGGAAGAGCTACTGTTTTGCAGAGGAAGACTGAAGATGGAGAGTATATTGAAGTAGGACAACTTGGTCCATCTGATTACTTTGGTATGTTTTTACAGCTTAGTATGTTTGTCTTTTATACTTGGAATGTCTGCTTCAGGTGAGATAGCTCTTCTCCTGAAACGACCTCGTGCTGCAACAGTGTCTGCCAAGGGCACATTGAAATGTGTGAAACTAGACAGAGCTCGATTTGAACGTGTTCTGGGACCCTGTCAAGACATATTAAAGCGTAACATTGCTCAATATAACAGCTTTGTTCAGTTGGTGGTCTAAAAGAACCCTTCGTTATTAAAAAATGAGAAAATTATTTCAAATAAGATTATTAATTATTATTAGCAGTTTCTCTCGCATTATCTACATGTTAATTAATTGTACATACTTATACAGACTCGTTTAAACAATTATTATTTGTATTTGTGGACATCTAGTTTGTACATTGATTATAACAAAATTAAACAACAAACTAATTATATTATTGTACCTAGTCATGAATCCAATGGTTCGGGAGTCACTACCAAAATCCTCTTGATGTTCTCGCGTATAATTTCCACTCTAAGAGACCCACCAGACTGAATAATTTCAAAAACTTCACTGCTAGATTTTATATCTTTGTTATTTATTCTTACTATAACATCACCTTTCATTAGTCCGGCATGATCTGCTGGGCTACCTGGCCAAACAATAGCCAATAGTACTCCTCTATCAACACCTGGAGGAAGTAAACCCCTCATTTGAAGTGATTTAGCTATCCTTGGTGACATTGTTAACATTGATACCCCTATTCCATATCTTCTTCTTCCACGATGTTTTGCAGTTTTGTTAGCTCTTTTCAGAAACTCTTTTGCAAAATCACTGGGAACAGCAAACGAGATACCAGGACCTGCTGTCATGGTATTGATTCCTATCACTTCTCCATCCAAATTCACTAATGGTCCTCCCGAGTTGCCTTGAGTGATGGGTGCATCTGTTTGCACATACTCCATATCAGGTTTATCTGAGAGGCCTAATTCTGCACTTGGACGATGAACACTACTAACAATACCTGCTGTAATGGTGTTTGAGAGGGCAAGAGGACTACCAAGGGCAACTACCCACTCACCAGGACGCAAGTCTACAGAAGACCCAAACTGCAATGATGGAACCTTCTCTCCTTTCCTAAGCTCAAGTTTCACAAGAGCCAAGTCAGCAATTTGATCAATATCAGTTACAACACCATTGATGATTCTTCCATTTTGAAGCTTGACTTTAATATCTCTTGAGTTATGAACTACATGAGCATTTGTAAGGACATAGCCATTTTCATCAACAATAAATCCTGACCCACATGATGGCTGAACTACCTTACCAAATATGGTATTGTACGTTTGATTTCGCTCTATATATACCACTGAAGGTGATGCAGTTTCTACTGCTTCTGCAAGAAAGTTGAACTGTCTTGACCGACGTTCTGAACATTTAGCTGTAGTTATTAATGGTAGCATGTTTAATATAGTCTTTTCTTTGTAGTTTTGTTTATTTTTGTATGAGGTGTATTTCCAGTAAAGACCTAAAGAAATAAAACTCGCAAAGACTGCTAAAACCTTACCCTGTGTGTTATTACTAGAGTGATTATGTGATTCACAATAGTATGATTGTTGATAAGGACAGGAAGAGGCGGCTGGAAGAAACACTAAAGGTTTCACTCCACCCCTCCAGGTTGGTCTCAAGAAAGCTAGAGATACTTTATGCTTGAACAGAAGAGCCATTTCAATCTGTAGAAGGAGAAAAGGTAATATTCAATTACTACAATATAGACCCAGTCCCACCTTTTCCACAAGAGTTGCGGTTGGGGCGGAAACTATCATGGCGACACTGAGCGAAAGAACGATAACACCATCCATAGAAACTAACATGAGAGTCAAGAATGACCATGAATTGTTCCTAGAAGCATATGAGAGTGAGTGAATCTTCTGTCTAACAGATAAATTCTCTCTGAGTGACGTGCAGCTGTTCACTGCATTGTTTGCAAAAGTTTAGAGGATATATATAATATATATATAATATTATATATATATATATATAATTATATATATATATATAATTATGTTGTATAATTATATATAATTATATCTATATATTATATGTCTGTGCTTCTTGTGAGATCACAGAATGATTGTGTACTCAAAATAAAATATCAACTGTGTTTGTTATAATGGTAAAGGGACCAACATTCAATTAACTTGCATTTCTACAGAACCTACACAAATATATAGATTTCTGAAGGCCAAACATTCTTTAGAGGTGTGATAAATATTATTATTGTACAACATAATATATTATAACTTTACAGCCAATTTTTCTCCATCGTAATTTGACTTACATGAAACATCGAAGCTCTCAGAGAAATAGACGAAGGTAATTTAAATAATGGGAGAGATGATGAATGTGAAATGAAATGTGATGATAATACCATTAATCTTTTCAATTGTTGCTCTATAGCAGGAGAAAAATAAAATTGGATGAGATGACCAAATTTGCTAAGAAAAACTACATTGATCTTGCCACACAGATCAAGAGGTATACTCTAATTATCATCAAATCTTGCATTCATTTTTGTCTACTTATTAGCGATAATCATCTTCACATATCATTTCATTCGCTAAGCAAAGGATTAGATATTAAAAAGCAAGGTATATCATTTGTAACAGAATCCAATTCCTGTAGAATTTACATATATCCACTTCTAGGAGACAAAGAGGATAAGAGTGAGGGGCCTGAGGAAGACAGTAATATTCGTCAAGGTACACTCATGCAAGTCGAAGTGTTGCTCTATCGTTTCAAGCATCCAACAGCAGAAGTAAGAATAATTAACCAAAAATTAATTAGGAATGAAATACTTCTATTGATGAGGTTATGACTTGTTTCATTTTTTATCAGGCTCTTCTCACAAGCACTCCACAATCTCTTAGTTATGAATGTACTAGTCTTGGCAAGTGTGTTGTACCATATTCAGCTAATGGAGATGTGTCTGACACCCATCAGACATCATCTCTATCAATACCTGGGAGTGTTCTTTCATGGAAGGGAACTAATGGAGTGTTGGGTACACACATGCTTGCCTTCCGAGTTACTCCATTTGTGGCAGAGATGGAGGTAGAGAATTCTATTCCAGAGAGAAAGAGGATCTCTAGAAAGAGAAAAGCAAATTTTGATGTAGGGACCAAACATGTTAATAATTTACTTAAACCCCCAAACCTTCAGAATGGGCCATTAACAGACAAATCCATGGTCAATGGAGATATCACACACTCATCCACAGCTCCTAACGGCCTGATTAACAAAGTTGAACCGATTAAGTCGTTATCAAAAACAGATTTTCTTGCTGAGAGTAATGAGCTATGCAATGGTCATTGGGAGGGTAATGATATTCAGCTTTCCAGTATATCTTCAATCAGTAGATTGCAACGTAAAGCTCCAGGTGGTAAGAAATTACCAACCATTGGAGAACAAATGAATGAACTGGTTGTGTCATATTCTCGAAGCTTGCTTACACAAGATGTTGGTCAGAAAACAAAAACTAAGAAAAGAAACGAAGTACAACTTTTGATAGATGGAGACAAATCAAAAACAGGGTGGATTCCACAAGACAAGGTAACAACCCTTACATCAGATGAGATGAGTTTAACGAGCAGGTCAATTCGTTCAACAGATGATGCTGTAATTGGTCCTATTCCTCGCAAAAGAATCCAAAATGATTTAAGTACAGATATATCACAGAATGGATATTCTCCTGACACAACCTCAACTGATACCACTTGTTATCCTCCTCCTCACAAGAAACCTTGCATTGCCTTTGACACAGAACCTTCCATGAATCATGTCAAGTCTGCCTCATCTTCCTGTTCTTCTTCACCTTCATCCAATGCCCCAGAACATCAAGACAGGAGTGTTTATTGTGCTGAGCTAGTTGCTTTTGATTCTCGACAAGAATGCTTGCTACTGGATGGTAAATATGAAATATTGATGCAGAAATGCTCACAAGATAGTAAGAAAGATGCTGAAACGTGTAAAAGATGTAGTGAATCTTTGTCCTCATTAGAATGGGATAGTATGTTTAGCAAACACAATGTATCTGAGGTATGTTATAGAATGTTAGTTTTAACTGTCTAGTTGTTGAATATTATCACTTTGGTAAATATATATGATATTTGAAATGAGAGCTATTGTTTATGTTTTCAGAATGAAGGTGTTGATGATATACGATCTTTAACACTGAATTTCACTGCAAAATGGTTCACAGATCCACCTAAATCTCGACCCAGAGATGTTATTAACACAGCCTTTGACTTTGTACAGCTAAGAAAAGGTAATGTAGTTACTCTATGATATATTCATCATCAATTATGTATGTACAGAATATGAGTCAATTATAAGCAAGGATCTCTCAAAAACCAAGACTGATCCCTTGTCAAGAGAAACCTCTTCTAACGATACATCATCTAGTTTATCATCTGTTGAATCTTCTTTGTCATCACTCAAACCGATTGTCTTCAATTTCTTATACAACAAGAACACCTTACAACAAACTGAACTGAAAGATAATTTAGTTTGTCCCTGGTGTTCATTAGATTGCAAGTATCTTTACAGTCTTCTTAAACACATGTCTTTATGTCATCCTAGATTCCAATTTACATATAGTGTAAGTAGGTAACTGTTTATAGACAATATACATCTATTTTAATCCTCAACAGCCTGCTGACAGAGGGATAGCTACCGTAGATGTTAGGATTAACAAGACATATTATACAAAAGAACCCTCTGCAGATCCAGTTGAAAGAATGGGCACCAATTCTATAAATATTAAAAGACGACCAACAAAATGTAAATCTTCAACATCACTAGTAGTGGACAAGTGAGTGAAGTTAATTATCTGTATACTTCATGTGTGTGTGTGTGTGTGTGTGTGTTTGTAGATGTGACAAGTGTAGAAATGATTTGAGTGAATTTACTGCTGGGAAACGGTCAGCTAGGCCTAAGTTATCTCGGTAAGTGCTTGTATCTGTCAATGATTATTTGTAAAGCTAGAACATGTAATTTATTTAATATAGTATATTCTATCATACTCAATCTTGCCTTCCAATGATGCCAAATGAGAGAGATAGCGAGGAAGAAAATGTTACAGAGTGGCTTAAAACAACTTCCATGAAGGTAGTGTGCTCTATCAAATGCAATATAACTCAATTTATACATCAACTATAATCAGATGGTTGATGAATTTATTGATGTTAACTGTGGTGAAAAACAGTTCATGAAAGTGTGGAATTTATATATGATGGAAAACAAGTTAGTTATAATTATTATTTACTGCAAAAACTATTTTAACTCGTTACTACAGGATTATGGCTGACAAACAAATGCCACAAGCTTGTTTGACATTTGCTAAAGAAAAGAAACAAGAGTTGAAAGAGAAATCCATTTTATATAATCTAGTCACGCATGTTATATACATGTGTGATATCGGTTTAGTGCCTCCCTGTACCCTGACTGAAGTTATCAGAGTGATACAGGATGATAGGCATTGAAATAATATTTTATATACACACCTACTAACACTAGAAATTAGGTTATAAAATTGAGTTTTGTCACAATGACACAGTTATTAAAAACTACCACCCTATTTAAATATATTGTTAACTATTTTACTCATTTGCTGGTCATTCAATATAATTATGGTTATTATAAAATATTATGTAATAATTATGAGTGTATAGATAATACATTTCTAGGAGATATCAAATTACAAGTTACTGTGGGAACTGATTAAATATTAGGAGGATTGTATAGTAAATGATTATAATGTGTATTAAAATATAATCTACAGTCAATGCAAGGAAATTCTTTTGTAAAGAATGGTTCGTACCTATGTAGGAAGAGAGAAAATGCAATTTACTAATCATGTACAATATCTGCATACCAGAAATTAACAGCCAGGTTCCTGTTCTCTTTGGTATCAGGATATGACTGAACTTCGTGCCACCAAAATGCAGGCATAAACAGAATATCACCTTGTTTTAATTCGCATTGAATTCTTTTTGCATTAGAAAATTTTGGAAAACGTTTTAGTTGAGGATTTAGTATATCAACAGGTGACATGACCATTGAGGTACTTTCTAAAAGACTTTTACGATAAAACTTATTTCTTTTTTTATCAAATCCTAGTATTGCTTCAGGAATATGTGATTCATAGAGGTTCTCATTGTAATGTGGCTCAAACATTATCACCTGTTTCTCTCCAGATAGCTGCAAGAAATAAAATTAAATTGTAATAATTTCATTTTTTTTGTACCTGACAAAGGAAGTTATCATAGGGATCAAAGTGTAGCTTGCCCAGTGTATTTCCATCACTCAACCACATATTCAAATGTCTTCTTTCTAATAGATTTTTAACAAATAATGGTTCTATGATGTCATCTTCTATCTCTGGCATATAATATGGAATGGAGGAGTACTCGAGATAGGCTGATATTCCTGTTTTGTTTGAACCTACACTCACAAGATCTATAAACTCAGAAAACTTCATTTCTGCCGTGGCTGGTCGTACAACTACTAAGTCAGGAAAGGGTAACTTCTCACGTACCTCTAATGGTATCCAATCTGGGGTGTATCCTGGCCACAGAAATGCTGACTCTACTCCTTCAAACTCACCATGTTCAGTTAGCTTGACATGAACGTCCTTCAATTCATACTTCTCCCTCAAATATTGCATAGTCCATTTTGATATTGCAGGCCATTCTTTTGCTCCACTTTCAATGATAACAGGTTGTGAACGACTCAAGTACTCCCAGTAAAATTCTTCTTTGGTTAATTGAGTCACTCGACTGCAATGACTTGATGGTTTCTGTAGCCTAAACTGGTTATTCATTATTTGTTGGTGAAGCAAGCCAGCTGATGTTAAACTACCAGATGATGTTCTGTATGTACTGCAGTACTCATTTAAATAGTCTACCAATACCCCAGTTGATACAATGCCCTGATAACGTTTTGCTATATTTGCAGGCTCTGGGGACATCAGAAGGCATGTACGATCTTTTTTAATCTTTGGATAAAAAATTATTTCTGTTAATACTTTATCACTGTAAACATTTTCTAATATTAAACTGGATTCACTATCATTTACTAATGCTGCAATTTGGACATCATTTTCGTTATGAAATACCACTTCCAGTTCCCTCAAAACAAACATGATTAATTCATTATCATCGTGCAGACCAAGTAGCAGACATTTATTAGATGTTATCTCTTCAATCTCTGAACTATGGATCTTTCGAAGACATTGAGAAGGAGAAGAAAAGAAAATAAGAAAAAAAAAGAAAATAATTAACTTCATTTGTGTATCTTCCTCTCCTAAAAAAAAAAAGCCACACCCTCAATAATAGATATGGATATGGTATCTAGTAGTAGTAGTAGAGATGAACAGTTTTGTTGGAGATGGTTTTTAGATGATCCATATAAACCAGTAAATATATCAGAAGATAGACTATCAGTTCTATTTCATCCACGTAGAAGTAATGGATGTACTGCTGTCAGAGGTGACACACCTTTGTTACAACATATGGAACATTGGTTTCAAGTTAAAATGACAGGACCATTTTATGGTCAAGCCAGGATGGTGGGTCTTGGAACAAAATCCACTACTTTACATAGTAGTGGCTCTAAAGACTATTATCCATTGATAGGTCGTGATGGTGGCAGCTGGGGACTTAATTTCACGGGCAAGATCCATCATGATGGCAACGAGATAAATTATACAATTATTGATCCATCACAAGAGACTATAGATATCGGAGTGTATTATAACTCTTACTATGGAACTATTGTATTTAGTGTTAATGATAAAAGTCTCGGTGTAGCATTCCAGAATATTCCGGTAGTAATGGACATTTATCCTATGTTGTGTTCTTCATCAAGAAATAGCAAAATGGATCTCATATATTGTCATTCCTCTATTGTTTCTCTCAAGTCATTGTGTAGGGGTACTATTAGACTATACTTAAAGAATGAAGAAGACATCAATGAATTGCCTTTACCTTCTTCCTTGATGTCTTATTTAATGTGCAAAACGTATGAACATCCGAAACTCAAAGATTATCAGAGTCCCAATCCACAGGAGTAAATAATATTAATTTCATTATCACAATTTCATTCTATCACTTTGTTGTTTATAATGTTATTGCCATGACAACTCGTTTTCAAGATGCTGTAGTGTACTAACAGATAAATCATCAAATGAGGGCCTGCCCCAAAATGAAGGAGGCAGTGAAAGGGAAGTTGCCGAGCAAGGTACTTGATGTTTCACTACCTGGCCTTTTAGTAGTAAATTGTTTATACTAAATGAAGTACGAGTCACTGGTATTGAAACTGGTTGAGGATTAGATATATTGATATTAGTTGATCTGCTCTTGTGTTGATTTAGATAAGTAGACACTGTGTCGAGAAATGCAAAATGGATTACCTATTACGTATGTAATATAGTTTATACCTTGTCTTTTGTTGTATGCCTCACAATATGTCATTAGTGATACATTCTTGTACAAGACCTGTATGAATATAATATACATGTGCTGTAGACAGGAACTAGAAACAGTTTGTATCCCATTCTTTGCTTACTATTTTGTATGACTGTTTTCTTGTGACTTTTTTCTGATGACCTAGAGTTGACCAGCAATTGCTCAGCCATTGTTGTAGGAGGCTGAATACCTTTCCATTTAGCCCCTGAAGATGACCGTTAGTGAGAAGAGATGCCTTAAACACACAACCCTATAAAAAATGGTTCACAAGTTATACGTATAATGTGAAAGAGATCCTCACCATTAAACAGCACGATAAACTGTTTATATCAGGTTGTATATACTTGTGTTGTATTAGAACATCAAGAGGTACTGGTTGAGCAAAGTCTGGATTTTGTTTATCTGTTACCTTTTCCTGTAAATCTACAATAGAATAAACTATTGTATTATTGCATTTACTAATAATGAATTCAGGGCCATGGACTATAGTCTTGGTGCTCATAATGAATTCAGGACCATGGACTATAGCCTTGGTGCTCATAATGAATTCAGGACTATGGACTATAGCCTTGGTGCTCATAATGAATTCAGGACCATGGACTATAGCCTTGGTGCTCATAATGAATTCAGGACCATGGACTATAGCCTTGGTGCTCATAATGAATTCAGGACCATGGACTATAGCCTTGGTGCTCATAATGAATTCAGGACCATGGACTATAGCCTTGGTGCTCACAATGAATTCAGAACCATGGACTATAGCCTTGGTGCTCACAATGAATTCAGAACCATGGACTATAGCCTTGGTGCTCATTTGACAAAAAAAAGCAGATTGTGTTAAACATTTTCCTAGAGTTACATAATAATTTCTTTATTAGATATAATTATGCAATTTGTTTCTCACTAGTTGAAGAAGGTTCTGGCATATCTAGTGTATCCTTAATAGTTGATGTTGTTACACTTCTCAGTTTGGTTGCAATTTGTTTCTGTTTAGCAAAACATGTTAGTAACATTCGTTGTTTCTCAGCTAACAGTTGGAGCTGTTGTCTTAACATATCATTAGTTCGTGTTACATCTTCTTGTGACAGACTTTGAGAAGATTGTGAATATATTGCAGCAATTTCCTTTCGTTCATTCTGATTGGCTAGGCTGATGTTTCTAAGAGATTCTTCAAGATCCATAACTTTGTGTTGTAAACGACTACCTGAATTGAAATAATGAGACATTATACATAATATTATACGCACTTATAATAATTATGTATATATATAATACTTATTCATTATTTTTAGATACATTATTAACAGAATTTACATGAAGAAGGTGGAAGATTATTGATTAATACTTTATCTATCGCGTCTTGTTCACGTTGAATTTGACTCAATGAAAGACTATCTGTAGAAGACAAATAATAATGAATTCACAAGATAATACATAGGCCAGTAATAGTGAAATACTTTTCACGGGATCTTGTGCATTTCCAGTTGGCAGTTTAGGCCTGTGTGATATTGAGAGATGAACTTATGTAATTATTAATAATATCATACTTTGATATGCAGGTGGTAAGTACAGGGTTAACCCCTCCTGGATATAAGATGGAGGGAGATGGGATGTTCTCTTCCGGGATACCTACCGTACTATCACTCTCTTCACCTGATGACATAACCAGCTGTTTTTCATTAATATTAATTATCTTAGTTATTCTTATCACTAACTACTAACACAGCTCCACAAGTTCTAGTCTACTGGAGCCGTGAATATATTTGTAAATCCTTACAATGTAGATCTACAAGCTTTGGTTTACAGTGATTGTAAATAGATTGTGCACACAGCCACACACATAACTTATATATACAACATATCTACATATAATTCATTTTTAAAATATATTTTTAACAACTTTGTACTCCAAAGACTGACTGACTATAAGTTGTAGACTAGAACTAGAACCATTCCTAAATTTGGTTTTCTTAATTTATTCATTGCTTAATGAATAATTAATTAGTAGCATATGCAGCATGCATACTGCATAGTGGTAGTTGGGAGTGGTTTAATCATGGGAGGATTTTTTGGTAGACTTTTTGGAAGAGATCAAACAGAGCAGAGACCAAGTAGAGTCAGTGATCAGGATAGAGCTATTCTGGTAAGAATTCATCACACATTAAGATGATCATATAAATATTTATATGTGTACGTGTTTATTCCTATAGCAATTGAAACGTCAAAGAGATCAACTGCACAAGTATCAAAAGAGGGTATGAATACTATAATTATTGGGCGTGGTTATGTGATTATGTACTTCAATGTACAGATCAACACACAATTAGAAAGAGAAAGGGAAGTGGCTAAACAATTACTTAGAGATGGGAAAAAAGAGTGAGTTAAAAAATAGACGTCAACTTAGCGTCGTATCACTATCTATCTATCTATCTATTTTTTTGTTTGTGTATTTAGACGAGCCAAACTTCTTCTGAAGAAGAAAAGATATTTGGAATCACTACTGGACAAGACAGATACACAAATTGACAACCTACAGCAGATGGTAGAGACAATTGAGTACACACAGATAGAAATTCAAGTTGTGGAAGGTTTGAAAGAAGGAAACGAATGTCTTGAAGCTATGCACAAGGTATGTGTGTATATATGTATGAATGCATGTATGAATGTATGTACATGTATATAATACATATATATGTATGTACATGTATATGTATATCTATGTATGTATGTATGAATGCATGTATGTATATATGTATGTATGTATGTATGTATGTATGTATGTATGTATGTATGAATGCATGTATGTATATATGTATGTATGTATGTGTGTATGAATGCATGTATGTATGTATGCATGTATGTATGTATGTATGTATGTATGTATGTATGTATGTATGTATGTATGTATGTATGTATGTATGTATGTATGAATGCATGTATGTATATATGTATGTATGTATGTGTGTATGAATGCATGTACGTATGTATGTATGTATGTATGTATGTATGTATGTACATGTATATGTATGTATCTGTATGTATGGTATATACATACATTTTTTAAAATAGATGATGTCACTTGAAGATGTGGAAAAGATTATGGCTGAAACTCAAGATTCAATTGAATATCAACAAGTAAGTTAATACTCTACATGTCATATTTGTGGTATGATGTCATATCCTGTAGGAAATTGATGAGCTATTAGGACAAAGACTCACAGATGAAGATGAAGAGGCTGTAGCAGCAGAACTGGCTGCTCTTATATCTGTAAGTATATTATTATTAATTACATTCCAATGACTACATTCCTTATAGGGTGAGTTACCTGAAGTACCATCAACTGTACCTGATGAAGAAATTCAATTACCTGAAGTACCAACACACGAATTGGGAGGTAAATAGATGTGTTCGAATTGATGTTACATTAACTCTTTTGCTATTTCAGAACCCATCAAAGAGAAGAAGAAAGAAAAGCCATTGGAGTTAGCTTAAGCAGTGTGTTAACTTGTGTGTGTGTAATTAGTGTTGTCTCTAGTTGATCTCACAGTATAAGTATTATAGGAAAAACTTTTATTATTTTCAATTTCAATATAATACATACATACATATAAAATGAATTGTATTGTGTGTCCGTGACCCCTGGGATAAACAGTGTCACTTATCAGGTAGTTTAGTGGACTGACTAATTGACGATAACATCTTTGCGGATTTGTCTACAACAGCAACCCCTGCATAACTCCGTCCCAAACTAAGATTTTCATGTGCAATCTTCCACACTTTGAAAATAGGATCATATACTTCCATACTGGATAGATTACTAACGCCATCATCCCCGCCTACAACATACAATAGATTGTATACAACTGTAGCTGCAGCATTTCGTCTACATGTAAACATATCAGGAATACGACTCCACTTCCCTGTTCGTGAGTCGTAACATTCAACACTTTTTCGTATATCTGGCCCATCATGTCCTCCAATAGCATATAACAGATTATCAATGACAGCGACTGCAGCTCCACTTCTACGCTGTATCATGGGTTCCACTTGAGACCAATCATTGGTCTCCGAGTTGTAAACCTCAACAGAATTAAGACACTGCCTAGCAACTCCATCATAGCCACCAACTGCATATAAAAGACCATTCATTACAGCAACACCCACACTTGAACGACGTGTTGTCATGCCAGCTACAGATGCCCATTGTTTGGTTTCTATGGAGATAAAATAGATCAATAACAACATGCTTGCTTCTGTGTAGATAGAGGGTCATTGCAAGTGAGATATATAATTACACACACATAATTATACATATATATATGTGTATATATATACATATGTGAATATATATATATATATATGTGCTAAATCTAATTGTGTTCTGTTTATAAAAGGAATACTGGTGAAGTGGTAATAAAATAGAACAGAAATCAAATGGTGATGTGTAGTAACAATCCATTAGCAGATAATTTCACTTGTTCTTTTATGTGTCATGACAGATGTCATATTATCTATCTATCTATCTAATCAATCAATCTATCCATCTATTTATGTATTACCTGGATTATATTTTTCCACAGTGTCTAATCCATTGTTCCCATCAAATCCTCCAACTGCATACAGCTCTCCATGTAATACAGCAACTCCTAGAGTGCTTCGTCTAGATAGCATGGGTTCAACTGGTACCCATCGCTCCAGTTCTATATCCAACCGTTCCACAGATCTAAGAACGAATGAGATAGATACATAAATAGATAGATATAAGATAGATGGATAGTTTAAACAGGAAATGTTACCTGATACGAGAGGTCCCATCAAATCCTCCAACAGCATACACAGAATTATTAAGAGTTGTAACACCACACCTACAACGTCTTGAGATTAGTTCAGGACCCGGATGACAAGAACGATTAGATATATCATATATTTCAACACTTCTAATAGCTTTGGGAGCTTGTCCACCGATAGTGAGAATGGACTGTGGACTACCTATTCTCTTTCTTGGTAGGCAGTGAACCATGGCTTGAGAAGCCTTGTCAGTATTAGGCATCACGTGATATTTCAATGCATCTATGAGGAAATCTTTACATAATGGATTTGACTGGATCAACTTTTCCTCACAAACTCGACTGACAAGATATTCTCGTCGTAGGAACAAAAAACGAACGTGTGCTAGTAGCTCAGGTAAGAAAACAGCTCTTTCTTCTTCATTGTGTTTTGTCCAATTAATAACAGCTTCAAATACATCTTCTTCAGAGAGAATACCTAACTCAGTACTGGATATTAACTCAATAACATTTGAATGAGTCAGATTATAGAACTCTTCGGTTTCCATTACCTTTGAAAAATGCTTTTGTGCGTACGATTGAGCCTCGCCAAATAAATCCGAACAGCAGTGAATATCTGCAAACGTTTTAATCCCCAAACAGTTACTAGGATGTAGCTGATCCTTCAGGAAGTCACAACAAGAATCACGTACCTCGTTAAGTTGTAGGAGATTAGCAGCCGGTAATAAACTCTGGACATTTTCTTCGCCAACTTCTATTCCACCAGTATACATGAAATTAATCAACTGCTCGATAGCTACTGGATCAACTTCTTTAAGTGTTATAACCTCCTGTCGACTCTCTGAGAGTTCACCTTTAGAGAAAAACAGCATTATTATTTATGTACATACAAACTGAAGGCGTGACTTACTAGTAAACATTGCTTGGAAGTAAGGAGATGTTGCTGCCAGTACTACTTTATGAGAAGAAAAGTCGTTATCATCAACACGAATTATAACATCACATAATAAACTCTGTCTTCTAAACTCATCCAACATTACAAAAGCCTTCTCTATGACCCTTTTAGAGGCATAAACTTTCTTTACTGCACCAGTTTCTTGATCTGATTCTGGACATTCACCTTTCTTTCCACTAACTTGTTCAGATCTGTTACTAGTGCCTTTGTTATCAATACTGCAGGCGTTGCTCATGGATCGAGTTAGAAATGTTCTAAGTTGTTGATCACTTTCGCTTCCTAGACTAATAGATGAAGAAGATAGGTTACAAGACGTTGAAACAGGTAGAGATCCAGCCATCCTCTATTTAAAGAGTAACCACAAATACCAATTAAAACAATTGGACACACCCCTTAATTAATTATTCATAGTTTGTAACAAAATTAAATTATTTTATTTATAGATCATAAAATATTTTATTAGTTCATTAGTTTAAGGAACATGGCCTTCAAAAGTCTGGCTTCATATGTAACTGTGTTCTTTCCAACATGTAATGGATTTTGCTCCAATGGCTGCTCAACAAGTGATTGAATGTTACGACCATATGCTATAGCAATTAAAAAATTAATAATGATAATTATTATTATTACTTACCTTCACAGTGTTCTAGGAACTGCAGTATCTCCTCTAACACTGTGTCTTTCAACATAATCATATGTTTTCCCTGAAATAGTAATCAAATATTTATCATTGTCTGGAGGACAATACATTACCATATTCTCTAGCAGTGATATAAAACATCTCTTTGAATAGAACCATGTCTCTGTTCCTAACTAATAATAATAATAATAATAATAATAATAATAATAATAATAATAATAATAACTAGCTTAATACTGCCTTAGGCGGTTTAAAAGCTAGGCAAGCCATAGTATGTTCTAAGCATAGTAGTGTAGTACGGTCATTGAAAAAATTATTATCTAGAAATATAATAATTGAAGGGCAGTATTAAGCTAGTATAATTATTAATACCTTTTTATTATAAGGCTCAAGACTCTTCATTATTCTCGTTATTCCAAATTCATAATTACCTTTTGCACAATACAAAGTGCTTTGATGGATAGATAGATAAATAGATAGATAGATAGATAGATAGATAGATAAATAAATAGATAGATAGATAGATAGATAGATAATAAATAGACTATTAGCTCCATACCCAATAACTAGATTGACAATACACAAATGAAATAATTTCTTGTCAGGTTCATTATATGATATATCTTCCTAAATAATAATGATAATAATAATATCATCACATATGATGTAAACAAACCTCCTCTTTTTCAATCTTCTTCATCACCTCTTCAGCCTAGTGTTAATATAGGTAGGTAGGTAGGTACAGGTAGGTAGGTACAGGTAGGTAAGTACAGGTAGGTAGGTACAGGTAGGTAAGGTAATCATTACCTCTTCAGTTTTACTGTTCATAACGTATGCAACACACAAATTACCTAAAACAGCAGCGCTAATACCAAGAAGCTATAGAAATTATAAAACATATATACACATAAATTCATACCTACGTATGTACATATGTATATATGTACATACACACATACATACACACGTATATACATACATACATATATACATACATACATACATATATACATACATACATACATACATACATGTATATAATTGTATTATATATATATATATATCTGTACATACACACATACATACACATGTATATACATACATACATATATACATGTATATAATTGTATTATATATATATATACATACAAACATACATTCTCATAATTTCTCTTCACAACTGCCTCATAAAATCCACTTGACTCTTGAAACTTATCCTACATCCATTAAATAATACATAATTAAATTAATTATTCATAGCTATTAACCTGCATGAATAATACATGAGCTACGTTCAGTTTCCATGTTTCATTCTCGCTACAGAACTCAACACTCTTACGAAATATTTTCTCCACTTGTGGATAATTAGATCGTTCCCAATATATCCTAGCCTGACTCATCAACACTGGTATATAACTAAATAATAAGTAATAGTTAGAACACACTTTACCGTGATTACGTGTTTTAATGTAGCACGAGAGCGGGTCAATAAAGGTTGAGTTTACATAATGCACGAGCCGAAGGTGAGTGCGTTATGTAAACGGGACCTTTATTGACCGCCCAAGTGCTACATTGAAACACACAATGCACTGTCAAGTGTGTTATAAGTGATTTATTGACGATCTGGTAAACTACCACTGTTGTTGGAGCTGCTTCGTTAGTAGAGGTGAGCAAAGTGTGCAATAACTAACTCATTGCACGCAAAAGTGTGCAATAAGTGATTTAATGTTCAATCATGTGACGCATTATCTGCACTCTGATTGGCCACAGGTCACATGATCAGCAATAATTACTTTTATAATTATGATAGAATTGTAATTTAGTTACGTCCAGTAGTTTATTCATAGTTAACTCAACAATGAGTGTATATATATATATACTACACATAGTACCTCACCATTCTAATGCCTCATCATAATTCTCTACAGTTGTTTTCACAGCATCTTCATTGTGACTAGACTTATGCTCCTGAACTTGTTTAGTTAACTTCCTCAACTTATCGGTCTGACGTGTTGCCATGATATCTAATTTCCTAAAAGCTTCTTCGGGTGATGTTTGCCAAGTTAAGATTGAATCGAGATAATCATATAAATAAGGTGTAAGACATTTGTAAGTGAGGTGTGCATTTTCTGCCATTACATCAGCAGCTAGATCATAATACTGTGAAGAGGAGGAGGAGGATGAGGAGGAGGAGAAGGAGGAGAAAGAGGAGGAGGAGAAAGAGGAGGAGGAGGAGGAGCAAGAAAAGGAGAAGGAGGAAGAGGAGGAGCAGGAAGAGAAGGAGGAAGAGGAAGAGGAGCAGCAAATGAAAGATCATTGGTAGATAGAGAGGAGACAGATAAGACACATACCTCAAATTTAAGATATAACAAAAGTAAATTAGGAAACGTTTCTAAAACGAAACACACACACACATTATATATATATCTGTTCTGTATTATTATAATTACATTATTACCTGGAGGACAAGGGTTTTGTTGGAGAAGAAACTGCAACTTTTCAAACCCATCACTAGGATTATCATTCATATTCATTAGAGCTTGATTATGTAATGTAACAGGGTCAAGCTCCTGAAATATAACTTATAATTATAAATAGAAAATTTTAGAGTTAATTAACCTCTTCTGAACGAGGGGGCATGTCTGTTAGAGCCTCTTGCGCTCCTTCATCTAAAAGATTGTAATTACATTAATATCATTACTAAGTATAATATACTGACAATTCTTCAGTTGATATTCAATAGCTGCTTTCAGATTGAAAACTTCTATTAACGCTGTATCTTGAAGAGCCTGATGAATATATATATGTTATATTATATTATGCATGTACATGTTATATTAAGTGTAAGTATATATTATGCATGTACATGTTATATTAAGTGTAAGTATATATTATGCATGTACATGTTATATTAACTGTAAGTATATATTATGCATGTACATGTTATATTATAATGTGTATGTATATATTAAATCATGTGCGTATATTTTATATTGCGTGTATTATTACATACTTGTGAATTACCAACACTTCTAACATCTACTCCTTCAGTTTGCAGTCCAACACTTAATTCTAAAAATAGAGGAGTACATATAATCACTAGTTACCATAGTAACGGATTACCTGGATGTTCTTTTATTCCTCTCTCTATAATCTCAGTAATATATTTGAGAGCTCCGGCAAACTGTTTCATTTTATAATAACACAACGCAATATTATAACAAATATCTAATAATAATGAATATTAATTAACTCATTACACAGGGTCCTTACTAACCAGATTTATATCCTATCTTTTGCATTGCTAATAAAAACTTAGCACACGCCTCCTCATAATGTCCTTCCTTGATAAATAGAGAAGAAAGGAATTGAAGTTGAGGATTTGTATATTATATATGTACCTTGAATAATACACACCCTAAATTACAATCGGTATCAGGATCAGTAGGTGAGCATTGTTCAACAAGAGTCTATATCATGTGACAATGGTGTATATCAGTATTGGGTCATGTGACAAGGTGTAGTATATTGTACTATTAAAACTTACTCTAGCATTTGGAAAATCATCTTCGGAATATTTTATAGCGGCCTGAAGTTTAACTACCTAATATATTATAGAAGTGAATGGAATCACTAGAGAGAGATAGAGAGGAGAGATGATCTTACCTTGGATTGAAGGTCTTCATTCTCTATTTGACAAGATGTTTTCATTGCTTCTTGAAATGCGCATGATTTATATAATGACTATAGGATAAAACACAACAGCAATGGAGGAATAAAAGGTTGAGAGAAGATGACATCTTGATGATCAGCTTACTTGTGCATAATATATTCTATAGTCATCAGATTCTGGATGCAACTGTACTAACTGACTATAACTGTTGATGATACATATGTTACCATGGCAACCACTCCTTATATTATAACTAACCAATTAGCGGCTGCTTCAAAATCTTGTTGTCGATAGTAACAGTAACCAAGCAACGAGAGGGCTGCTTGAGACTGAGGAAGATAGTGCATTTATAATATACATGTACCAAGAAAAGATAATTATGTATATTATTATAATCACATACACTAGTTATTTATATACGTACCTTGGGATTATTTTCTAAACACATATTAAGAATTTGAATAACTTCAAAATATTTATGTTCTTTGATCTATTTATAATTATATATATATATAGTCGTCTAGTTTCACATACACGCTTACCATTCCATAAACAGTCTCTGTGTATTGTCCTTCAGGAATACGAATGTTAGCCATTGTAGTTGTTTATTTTGTGGTTACTATGACAACAATTTATAACAATAATAATCATTATGCGCGCGCATGCGCAATATTCGAATCGTGAGTCGGGGAAGACTTGCTGCAACTTCACGTTTTTTGTTGTAAGAACAAACGTGCAAAGGAGACTGTTAATTAAAGAGAACAACATATGTGAGGTGAATATTCGCTTCATAATTATTATGTATTTAGTACAGGTCATTATGCTATAATTATGCTGATGTAAAAGATAACTACTTTCAACAGGTGAGTAAATTCCTAATCTACAATGTATGATAATGTATTACTGTAGAGTTAAATCTCTTTGGAATATATATTTCTAAATACTATCTTATTTTTTGTATTGAATTTCAGACACCATGAGCTGTTAACGGCAGATTATAGGACAGTAATTTAGAAATGTATTTTCAGAGTAGATTTAACCCAATATACCTGTAATTTAATCTACAATATTCACATATAATATATATATTATCCTTTTTCATATGCTGAGCTACTGAGAGCGAAAAGTACAAAAAGATAACTACTTTCAACAGGTGAGTAAATTCCTAATCTACAATGTATGATAATGTATTACTGTAGAGTTAAATCTCTTTGGAATATATATTTCTAAATACTATCTTATTTTTTGTATTGAATTTCAGACACCATGAGCTGTTAACGGCAGATTATAGGACAGTAATTTAGGAATGTATTTTCAGAGTAGATTTAACCCAATATACCTGTAATTTAATCTACAATATTCACCAATAATATATATATTATCCTTTTTCATATGCTGAGCTACTGAGAGCAAAAAGTACAAAAAGATAACTACTTTCAACAGGTGAGTAAATTCCTAATCTACAATGTATGATAATGTATTACTGTAGAGTTAAATCTCTTTGGAATATATATTTCTAAATACTATCTTATTTTTTGTATTGAATTTCAGACACCATGAGCTGTTAACGGCAGATTATAGGACAGTAATTTAGGAATGTATTTTCAGAGTAGATTTAACCCAATATACCTGTAATTTAATCTACAATATTCACCAATAATATATATATTATCCTTTTTCATATGCTGAGCTACTGAGAGCAAAAAGTACAAAAAGATTACTTTCAACAGGTGAGTAAATTCCTAACTTACATTGTATGATAACGTATTACTATACAGTTAAATCTCTTTGGAATATATATTTCTAAATACTATCTTATTTTTTGTATTGAATTTCAGACACCATGAGCTGTTAACGGCAGATTATAGGACAGTAATTTAGAAATGTATTTTCAGAGTAGATTTAACCCAATATACCTGTAATTTAATCTACAGTAAATGCCAATATTCACTAATTATTACAATATATATTATCTTTTTCATATGCTGAGCTACCAAAAGAGAAGACTACAAAAAGATAACGACTTTCAACAGGTGAGTAAATTCCTAATCTACAATGTATAATAATGTATTACTGTACAGTTAAATCTCTTTGGAATATATATTTCTAAATACTATCTTATTTTTTGTATTGAATTTCAGACACCATGAGCTGTTAATGGCAGATTATAGGACAGTAATTTAGGAATGTATTTTCAGAGTAGATTTAACCCAATATACCTGTAATTTAATCTACAATATTCACATATAATATATATATTATCCTTTTTCATATGCTGAGCTACTGAGAGCGAAAAGTACAAAAAGATAACTACTTTCAACAGGTGAGTAAATTCCTAATCTACAATGTATGATAATGTATTACTGTAGAGTTAAATCTCTTTGGAATATATATTTCTAAATACTATCTTATTTTTTGTATTGAATTTCAGACACCATGAGCTGTTAATGGCAGATTATAGGACAGTAATTTAGAAATGTATTTTCAGAGTAGATTTAACCCAATATACCTGTAATTTAATCTACAATATTCACATATAATATATATATTATCCTTTTTCATATGCTGAGCTACTGAGAGCGAAAAGTACAAAAAGATAACTACTTTCAACAGGTGAGTAAATTCCTAATCTACAATGTATGATAATGTATTACTGTAGAGTTAAATCTCTTTGGAATATATATTTCTAAATACTATCTTATTTTTTGTATTGAATTTCAGACACCATGAGCTGTTAACGGCAGATTATAGGACAGTAATTTAGGAATGTATTTTCAGAGTAGATTTAACCCAATATACCTGTAATTTAATCTACAATATTCACCAATAATATATATATTATCCTTTTTCATATGCTGAGCTACTGAGAGCAAAAAGTACAAAAAGATAACTACTTTCAACAGGTGAGTAAATTCCTAATCTACAATGTATGATAATGTATTACTGTAGAGTTAAATCTCTTTGGAATATATATTTCTAAATACTATCTTATTTTTTGTATTGAATTTCAGACACCATGAGCTGTTAACGGCAGATTATAGGACAGTAATTTAGGAATGTATTTTCAGAGTAGATTTAACCCAATATACCTGTAATTTAATCTACAATATTCACCAATAATATATATATTATCCTTTTTCATATGCTGAGCTACTGAGAGCAAAAAGTACAAAAAGATTACTTTCAACAGGTGAGTAAATTCCTAACTTACATTGTATGATAACGTATTACTATACAGTTAAATCTCTTTGGAATATATATTTCTAAATACTATCTTATTTTTTGTATTGAATTTCAGACACCATGAGCTGTTAACGGCAGATTATAGGACAGTAATTTAGAAATGTATTTTCAGAGTAGATTTAACCCAATATACCTGTAATTTAATCTACAGTAAATGCCAATATTCACTAATTATTACAATATATATTATCTTTTTCATATGCTGAGCTACCAAAAGAGAAGACTACAAAAAGATAACGACTTTCAACAGGTGAGTAAATTCCTAATCTACAATGTATAATAATGTATTACTGTACAGTTAAATCTCTTTGGAATATATATTTCTAAATACTATCTTATTTTTTGTATTGAATTTCAGACACCATGAGCTGTTAATGGCAGATTATAGGACAGTAATTTAGGAATGTATTTTCAGAGTAGATTTAACCCAATATACCTGTAATTTAATCTACAATATTCACATATAATATATATATTATCCTTTTTCATATGCTGAGCTACTGAGAGCGAAAAGTACAAAAAGATAACTACTTTCAACAGGTGAGTAAATTCCTAATCTACAATGTATGATAATGTATTACTGTAGAGTTAAATCTCTTTGGAATATATATTTCTAAATACTATCTTATTTTTTGTATTGAATTTCAGACACCATGAGCTGTTAACGGCAGATTATAGGACAGTAATTTAGGAATGTATTTTCAGAGTAGATTTAACCCAATATACCTGTAATTTAATCTACAATATTCACCAATAATATATATATTATCCTTTTTCATATGCTGAGCTACTGAGAGCAAAAAGTACAAAAAGATTACTTTCAACAGGTGAGTAAATTCCTAACTTACATTGTATGATAACGTATTACTATACAGTTAAATCTCTTTGGAATATATATTTCTAAATACTATCTTATTTTTTGTATTGAATTTCAGACACCATGAGCTGTTAACGGCAGATTATAGGACAGTAATTTAGAAATGTATTTTCAGAGTAGATTTAACCCAATATACCTGTAATTTAATCTACAGTAAATGCCAATATTCACTAATTATTACAATATATATTATCTTTTTCATATGCTGAGCTACCAAAAGAGAAGACTACAAAAAGATAACGACTTTCAACAGGTGAGTAAATTCCTAATCTACAATGTATAATAATGTATTACTGTACAGTTAAATCTCTTTGGAATATATATTTCTAAATACTATCTTATTTTTTGTATTGAATTTCAGACACCATGAGCTGTTAATGGCAGATTATAGGACAGTAATTTAGGAATGTATTTTCAGAGTAGATTTAACCCAATATACCTGTAATTTAATCTACAATATTCACATATAATATATATATTATCCTTTTTCATATGCTGAGCTACTGAGAGCGAAAAGTACAAAAAGATAACTACTTTCAACAGGTGAGTAAATTCCTAATCTACAATGTATGATAATGTATTACTGTAGAGTTAAATCTCTTTGGAATATATATTTCTAAATACTATCTTATTTTTTGTATTGAATTTCAGACACCATGAGCTGTTAACGGCAGATTATAGGACAGTAATTTAGGAATGTATTTTCAGAGTAGATTTAACCCAATATACCTGTAATTTAATCTACAGTAAATGCCAATATTCACTAATTATTACAATATATATTATCTTTTTCATATGCTGAGCTACCAAAAGAGAAGACTACAAAAAGATAACGACTTTCAACAGGTGAGTAAATTCCTAATCTACAATGTATAATAATGTATTACTGTACAGTTAAATCTCTTTGGAATATATATTTCTAAATACTATCTTATTTTTTGTATTGAATTTCAGACACCATGAGCTGTTAACGGCAGATTATAGGACAGTAATTTAGGAATGTATTTTCAGAGTAGATTTAACCCAATATACCTGTAATTTAATCTACAGTAAATGCCAATATTCACTAATTATTACAATATATATTATCTTTTTCATATGCTGAGCTACCAAAAGAGAAGACTACAAAAAGATAACGACTTTCAACAGGTGAGTAAATTCCTAATCTACAATGTATAATAATGTATTACTGTACAGTTAAATCTCTTTGGAATATATATTTCTAAATACTATCTTATTTTTTGTATTGAATTTCAGACACCATGAGCTGTTAACGGCAGATTATAGGACAGTAATTTAGGAATGTATTTTCAGAGTAGATTTAACCCAATATACCTGTAATTTAATCTACAGTAAATGCCAATATTCACTAATTATTACAATATATATTATCTTTTTCATATGCTGAGCTACCAAAAGAGAAGACTACAAAAAGATAACGACTTTCAACAGGTGAGTAAATTCCTAATCTACAATGTATAATAATGTATTACTGTACAGTTAAATCTCTTTGGAATATATATATTTTAATTTTTTGTGTTGAACCATGAGCTGTTAATGGAAGATTATAGGACAGTAATAAAGTATTAACTATGAATTGAATAATAATTACTTTCAAAATTTTTATCACAAAAAATTATTGACGTAAACACGTGATATAACATTTGAAAATACCCTAGAGGGTTGATGTTAATTTATGTATCAGAATAATTAGATTATATTATAAAAACTAATAAGAGCTCTGTGTTTAAGTAATGAATTATCTGAGGCGTCCATTGGAATTAACAGCACCCAGTTCAGATTTAGGGTCCGGTGAAAATGAACTCCATGATAATTTATCACATGACTGAATAAATTTACAATGAATATCATCTCCCATTACACAAACTGATTTTAGATTCCAAAACTGTGTAATTAATTGATCGACCCAATCCTCAAGCTCTGTCCCTTCTTTACCAACATTATTTCTCCATTCCAAATATTTTTTAGCATCCATGCTTGGTTTGAGTACATTAGCACGCTTACCATTCATCATCACAGGATTATCCAATGGTGTCTTTTTATCGTACACAAGGGGAGTTACCATAAATGTTTCCGACATAAACAATTCTCCAGTTTGTAATTCAATTCGAACATTCCAAATTCCTGGCATTAACGGTTGATCCGATTTGAGTTTTTGGTACGTTACCACAGAGCTAGCTTCGAGTTTTAAGTCAACTTTCTGCTCTACACTTCCCAGGGGATTCTGCCATATGATATTGACATGACATAATCTACCGACATTCATTCTGATTGCTATAATAGGTTCATCATCTATACCTATAATACCACCATAGTTTCTAAATATACTCTCTTTACCGTCCCATATAGTGCCGACCTATGAGATAGAAAGGAAGATTGTGGTTTGAAAATTATAGTAATTAACACAATTAATAATATTATAGTCCTTTAGTAGACTTCCATCTACTCATGCACCATTCATTATTCATTTATCTATACAATTATCTATGTATCTATCCATCCATCCATCCATCCATCTATTTGTATTTAGTTCTCATTACTTCAATAGAGGTCACTTTTGAGTCTGGACAAGTAGCACTTGAGTGTCTCTCAGAATGTGATATTGGAATATATAGACTCTCAAACTGAATATTATTGGAAACACCTTTATTAATCCCATCTTGAAATTTAATTAAATGTCCTGCAAACTCATCATTGTCATAAAGAATGTTGACCTCTTTTAAAACTGGTGACATCGGTATAGGACAATTGCCACCAGATTTAGACTGGTTCCCATGTTCTGTAGTGAGAATGTGTCTGAAACTGAGTCTCAAGAATGAATTATAAACTGTAAAATGAGCGCTTGATGGTAACTTAGTATCATCGTTATGAAATACATTCTCCCAATATGATTTCAGTCCCAGAGTGTCTTCAGAGTAGCTACCATACAAATGAGCATCTAATGCACTAATAACCTGTTGATTCACAATAGCTTCAAACTTCCTTGCAAAAAATTGATGATCAGTTGGAGTCTAAATAGATAGATAGATAAATAGAAACAATAAATATTGATTATATTTGGACAAATGGATAAATAGATAGATACATACATGATGAGAATGATTATAATGATATGTACTTGTAATCTGTTGATATCTTTAGTGATGAAATCGTTTGGTGAACAGCCACACCAATCTACAATATGTTTGTATTGGCATCTACACCCAAGCTTCCTGTTCCAATTTGTAACACGTAAATTTGTACGTACAAAAGTATCACATAGAGGTCCATTACGTAACACAGTATGAAAGAAAGACTGAAAATAAGATAGATAAAAATACATCAATAGATAGATATATACATCTATTGTAAAATATATGTTTCTGTGAATCATATTTATCAATACATCAATGGATCTATTGTAAAATACATGTATTATAACAATTATACAGGGGCAGTCCCCTCATCATACCTCAGCAGGTAATAAAGAATATTCATAATATTTCTTCAATCCATTTAGAAAAGGGCTTTGGTCAGTAACCAAATAATGACTATAATTTCTATTAATAGCAATCCAGTCACTACCTCCATCAACTGTAATATCCTTTGGTAGAGCTCTATTACCTACTCTCCACATATGATTTTCACATTCAACAAATGTCCTGTCTAATCCTTGTTTTTGAATAAATCTGGGAGTAGGACATAGTTCAAATACTCACTCCCACACAATATTTATTATAGTCACACTTAATTATATATCACCCCACACTCACACAGTACAAATCACACATTTACATATCACCCCACACTCACACAGTACAAATCACACCCACACACATATCAAACTACACTCACTTGTTAATGTCTCCACCGTGTGTCTTGACAAAATTAACATGTCTATGAACTCTTAGAAACTGGATTAATTCATCATTTGTCCTGAACAATTACATATTCTTTATAGCTCATTGACTATTGACTATTAAGCTATTTAGCTAATGGCTATATTACATGAACACAATTATAACAATTAAGTATTTTATGTTAACAACATAATGATGGAGGTTTACTCACAATAATATATATATTATATATACTATATATACATGTATGTATACATGTATACACACACGCATGTACAGACATACATACATACATACATAGTTACATGTACATACATACATACATTACATAAATACATACATACATACATACATACATACATACATACATACATACATACTTGAGAGGGTAATCGGATTCACTGAGATTAATGAAAAAGTCCCATTTCCATTCTGTTAATACATATTCCAATTCCTCTAGAGCTCGTAACAACATTTGTAATAAAGATGCTCCACCCCAAATGGTAGCCATTCTCCATGTTGGGAAATATACATTTGGATATTCTGCCATCATACTCTTTAGTTCACTAAAAAGATAATCTGAATTCTACAGGAATATTAGGATATATAAATTATACTAAATAAATAGAGTAAAGTAAAATAAATAGATACATACAAACATACATGTATACACAAGTATACATATGTACACACGTGTATATATGTACACACATATGTAGACATGTACACACAGACATATACACACATGTATACACACATGTATACACACATGTACACACAGATACACACTCACAAAGTCCACATGAATATAGTAATAATGATCAGAATGATAGATAGCTTTGAATAATCTTTTAATTTGACGAACAGCTCTACCATGAACAGATAACAGGAACACAACACGAGGAAGAGGACCCACTCCCTCAGTATAGGGAATAGCTTTAAATTGTTTTGCAGGATTTCTTCCTTTTGGGCATGTGTTAATAATTGATGTATTATATAACTTGTCTTCTTGTGATAGACACACAATCTCTTTAATCATATCTTTACATTCATCTGTTTTTGCTCTATTCAAAGCCGAGATAGCATCTTTATGAATTATCTCACATTTTGGAGTTTTGGAAGATGGTGTGGATACGGTAGTTATTGGAGAAGAAAGGGTGTGAACCACAGCGTTATTAGATACTGGTATATCAGGTTTTGAGTCAACATGATCTATATCAACTTCTTTATTAGAGTATTTAATTAAAGGAGTGAACTCTTTACTGCTTGATAATTTAGTTTGGTCCTGTAATTAAACATTATACCATCATAACATCATAATACATAAATACCAACATATATACATGAATGCATACAGGCATGCAGACAGGCATGTATGCATGTTGGTATGCATCTATTACATATATACATACATACATATATACATACATATATACACACATACATACATACATATATACATACATACATACATACATATATACATACATATATACATGCACGCACGCATGCACGCATACACGCATACACACACACACATACACACACACACACATAATACATATATATGCATTATGATAACGTATCATTAAAAAACCATTTGTACTAGTAATTACAGAAATAAAAGTAATTTATGAACGGTACATATGTTATTGATATTTTTAATAACCTATAAAAATATAAGATAAACATGCCAATAAGAGATATTACAAGAGATTGTTTACAATTTAAGAACGAAACAGTAACACATAGAAGAAATATTTTGGAAAATAGTCAAAATAACTCCATAAATGTTATAATTATGAACTTCAAAACCACATTATTAATGTAATTAACATGATTGATTATAATGAGCATGCCAACAATTTGTTTGTAGAAAAGTAATATTTAATTTTTTGTGTGAAATCTGCTGCCAATTGCATGACTATAATATAATATCATGTTTACCTCAAATGCAGTTTTCAAACTTCTTCTTTCAATATCCTCTTTCTCATTAGCAAGTAAGTCTTCCCAAGGATATTTATTAGGGGTGTTCAATCTGCTTACTGATATAATCTGTATCAGCACCACAAAGAGAGAGATGGACAGTATGATTGCCAGCCTCATACCAAACCTCCTTCCTCTGAATCCAAGTTTCATAATGAATGCAGCAAATATTTTTTGCAATAGTAACTTTTCATCGAAGAATTCTTTTTTTTTATATTCTGCAGTGTGGAAGTATAGATCCTCCCATTTCTTTAATGCCCAGACTGCCCACCAGCCCCACCCATTTGTAATTCCCTTTAGCCACTCCCATTTATATTCTAATTGATGCCCATTAGCCACGCCCATTTGTATTCTAATTAATGCCCATCAGCGCAATTCTAATTAATGCGCAGCAACAGAAAATGGGCGTTACTGTTTACAACTTCACTCTGTAGATTCCTCCCTTCTTTCCTTCTCTGTATCTTTGTAGTATGTTTCCCTTTTTATGAAAATGGCTGCCAATGGTACTGCCAACTCAAGAGAATCAGACGCAGTCCCATTAAGTCCAAACCTCTCCCCTCCCTTATCTCCACAGGAGGATATCCTTCCTGTACCCCCTACTGTCCCTCCTTCAGGAATATCAGTACAATCTCATAAACTCTGGGTTGGTAATGTGGACAAAAGACTAACAGAGTGAGCACTGATTTTATATCTAATGTATGTCTGTCCATTGTAATAATTATATATAATCACTTCATTGTGTAGACAGGATGTTCTAAAATTTTCTTCTCCATACGGACAACTTGTTTCTTTTAAATACCTTACACACACAGCAGGTGTAGACAAGGGAGAACCTCGGGGATACTGCTTTATTGAATACTCTACAAGAGAGGTATAACATTCTTTAATCATATACATATACATAGATGCATATGACAATATATACGTATGTATACAGGAGGCAGAGAGAGCTAAAGCTTCTCTTAATGGAAAGATAGCTCTAGGCAAGAAAATAATAGTCGATTGGGCTAGACCAGATCTATGTGGGAAGAAGCTATGTAATTTGGTATCAGAAACCTGGGATGCTAGTTCCGTTTCAGCAACACTTCAAAGTAGTACAAGGTAAATAATTATTATAATGTAGAGAATTGATGTGATTCACGTGGTGATATTCAAGGTTTTGTTTTATCAACATTACAATGCTAATAAGATTATTGTAATTGCATTATGTTGAGATGTGATTCTTTGTTTTCTATTTGAATATAATATTTTCTGTTTTAACATAAACAACTGTATATATATATCAAAATTACTTTAGAAAAATAAACACACATTCATGATACATACATACATACATACATACATACATACATACATACATACATACATACATACATACACACACACACACACACACACACAAACATACATGCATACATACATGCATACATACATACGTACATACATACATACATACATACATACATACATACATACATACATACATTTACATAATTATATGTTTTTAGTACTGCTGCCAAAATTGCTGCTCTTGAAGCAAAGCTAAATGAAATGGATAATGAAGGAAAAGTGAAAAAAGCAATATCATATTACAATCATGATAAAATTAAAAGAAAACATGGAAGAGATTTCAAGATACAACATCCTAGGAAACCTTATCTTAGAACAGATGTGATTAAAAGAATAAAATAGATTGTTTATATTGAAAATTTAATGGGTGTGTTTATGGGTGTTGCTATTAAATAATAACACGTGGTTAGGCTGTAGGAACAAAAGAATGTCTGATAATCTAGAAGAATCTGAGCATCAGGATCATGAACAACAAGAGAAAGAAGAGATTGAAACAGTGAATCAAACAGAATTTTGTATTGAGAGTATCCTATTGAATTTAATTATTTGTTTAGTAATTAATGAAGCTCATGATAAATGTTGATTAGATGTGGAGCATTATTTAGATATTGTTGAGTGTCTGGTTGTTATCATGAGCTCTGTATAATTATATTCAATCATTCCAAATAATGCACGTCTCATTCCTGATTCGAATGTAAGTGGAATTTGCTCACTCATCTAATTGTATTTATTTACATTGGAGATGAAAGCATACTTATTAATTAAATTGGAATAAGAAGCCATACATACATAATTATGAGAAATATAATCGATAGAGGTGAAAGGTCAAGATAACGATCCTTATCATATGATACAGTACTTCCTACAATAAAAGCAGCTCAAAATCAACATGGTTTAAGGCATGGAGATTATCAACGATACAGGTATAATATAATATATATAATAGTAACACTGGTGAATATATATATATATATATATGTATATAGGCTGTATTGTACTAGGAGATTACGTCGTATTCGTAAGTCGCTTCACTTCACAAGTGGTCATAGACATCGTTACCATAAAAAACCTCTAACATCTAATATTATTACTGATCAAAGGTACCTCTGTATACCTTTGTACTCTGCAGAGAGAGCTTGGGCGATGGCAATGGAACTTAAACAGGTAATAGGAAATACAATTCAATTATAACATTCCACTACATTGTTTCCATTCCATTACATTGTTTTCGTTACTCCATTCCACTACATTGTTTCCATTATTCCATTCCAATACATTGTTCATTATTCCATTCCACTACATTGTTTCCATTATTCCATTCCACTACATTGTTTTCATTATTCCATTCTACTACATTGTTCTATTATTCCATTCCACTACATTGTTTCCATTATTCCATTCCACTACATTGTTTTCATTATTTCATTCCACTACATTGTTCTATTATTCCATTCTACAGGACAGCTATACAGAGCCAAGGAAACGTTATCATTTACTACGAAAACTAAAAAAAGCTAATAAAAATGCTAAAGATTTGTTACGCTTGTGTGAAGAAACAGGTCGCTGTGATGCAAGAACTAAACTAGAAGTACAAGCTTACTGTGACTGGATTGATGGGAATGTCCAGTTTGAGCAACAGAAGTGGCAAGAGGCTCTGGATGCATTTGGTAGTTCACAGTAAGTGTTAAAAATTATGAATGTTGCTATTACAAATATATACTCATTAATTTGTAGAAATATTTATCAAAAGTTAGGTGGTGTTGTTAGCGATGATCAGCGTAATATGTATCATCAACGTGTGGATGAGATTACACCTAATCTACGATATTGTGCTTATAATATTGGTGGAATGCCAACTGACGTTTCTGAACTTATAAAACTGAGAACCAACGCTTTGGGTTCAGACATGTTATCATCTAAGATAGATGTATGTGAGTTTAAAATCTTTATGATTTTGTAATTATAATTCTTTTATAGGAAGTGTTGGCAAAAACTGGAGAGAAGACAGCTTTATCTCTAACTGAAGTTCAATGGCAAGGTAGTACCATACCGATAAAGAATGAACAAGTGAGAGTATCACTTATCAAACTGAATCAGACAATTGGTGAAGTTGGGAAGGAGGAGAAGAGAGAGGAGAAGGTCAAACTGTTTGAGAGACTACTAATGGAATGTCAAGATGCTGTACAGACTGTGAAGGAACAGATTAGTCTAGAGTTGGTGAGTAATACTTTCCATCAAATCTGCAGGAAATCCGTGGTAGTATAGTGGTGAGTATCCCCGCCTGTCACGCGGGAGACCGGGGTTCAATTCCCCGCCACGGAGTTTCTTTTTTTTTTTTTTTTTATAATTATTTTATTAATTTTTTTTTGTGTGTGTGTGTGTTACATTCTTCTTTTGTTTAGATATCTGAAAAAAAGCGTTCTCACAAACAAGAACAACAATCCAGTAACTTGCAGCAACTAATAGATTACCTTACACATGTAAAATTGGTCCAGTCCATTCAACGAAACTTGCTGCTTTTAGAAACCCTTCAGTTCTCCAAAGGCAGTCAAAAAACTGCTAAACCAGAGGAATTTGTACGTGTTTATGATATCTTATTGCAGGTATATACATTAAGCTAGACTACAATTATTTTTTATCACTAGTAATATTATTGATATTGTATCATATCACTCAGCACATCACAGAACTGAATGAACTCACTCAATCAAGTGATGATCTCTTAGAAGCTAAGCACTTTACTGCACAGACTTTCAAGTTTAAAGCATTTCGTTGTTACTACCTGTCTGAGTCATACACAATGATGAAGAAATGGGTAGAGAGCATTGGTCTACTGGAACGAGCAAGTGAACATGTGATACAGGCCAAGGAGCATTTTCGTGAATGGGGTAAAACTGAAGCTGAGGTGAAGATCATGTGATTAATCATGTGTATACCATGTACTTATAACATATCAATCATTTACGAAAACGATTACTATGGTGATTGCTATGAATCGAAATCCATATATGATGTGTTACATCATGTCTCTCTATCTATCTTAGAGTGATTTATCAAAGTTGCGACAACTACAGGAGACCATTAGAGGTAAAAAATGTGAACTCCAAGTCCATAGCATAATAGGTAGGTTAAAAATATTAAATAATTAATGAAAATTCATTATGATATACATAATTTAGAATCACAGGGTTTAGAGGAACAAATGTCGGAATTAAATTTACATGAAAAGGTATATATTATGTTCATTAGTGTGTTTGTCATGAATTATCATTTGATTATGTAGCCATTGACAGAATCTTTAGACACCTTCAATCCTTCAATTTCTTCACGAAACATCACACTTGCTCCACTCCCTCCGGAATATAAACCTCTTCCAGGAAAACCTCTGTTTTTTGATTTAGCATTAGATCATGTTGAGTTCCCTTCTCTTGCTCATCGAGTTGAAAAGAAAGGAGGAGGTTTAACTGGTTTTGTAAAAGGACTCTTTTGGGGAAGAAGTTAATTATAATGTGTGTGTACGAACTATTATTATTTTAATAAAAGAAAATTCTGTTACACTTATTAGTATATGTATTACTATGGCAACAGCAGTATATGTATCACTATGGCAACAGCAGCTGAATCAGATTATGTACTGTCTAGTGTACATGTAGGGGCTAACACTTCAGCTAATATTGGTGAAGTGAGTTTGGTATATTACATCAAACTTGTCTTGTGTAATATATGGTATTGTAGAGTACTGTGGTATCGGAGTTCTGGTATGATATACCAGGTTTGGGTCGTGATGTACACAATGAGGTTACTACAGTTGATGAAGATGGTGATTTGGACCTTCCCCGAGTGACACATGACACAACTAGTCATGTGATATACATTGGTGAAACCTTATTATAATTTAAAATTTATTTATTAATGATTATATTTTAGAACATAGAATGTCTACACCTCTGGAGTCTGTGGGTACTCAGGTATAATACGTACCTCAGCTCTTTTTATAGTCACTTCTATCTTATTATCTTATAGTTGTGGAGTGGTTCATTATTACTGGCTGATTTTATATTACATTACAATAAATGGTGAAAATTACGTATAATTACCGAGAATTCTAATATGTTATCAATGAATGTATGTTTTAATAAAAACGTCATACTTACTTTGTATGTATGTATGTATATATTATATACGTGTGTATATATGTAGTACATATAATGTATGTAACTATGTATGTATGTTAATATCTATATAATAATAATTATGGGAACATCAGGATGGTGTATTATATTAAACAGGTTCGTTGATGGTATAATATTAGAGTTAGGTAGTGGTTTAGGACTAACAGGAATAGTAACATCTAATTGGTCACATCATACATTCTGTACTGGTATGTTGTACATCTATATATATATATATATATATATGTATTTATGCAATTGTAGATAGTGGAGAGAGTGTTTTGAAACTATGTCATTCTAATATTGTACGGAATTGTACTTGCCTTGAAACAGAAAGAGGTAGTGAGATGTTGAATATTTCAGTTAGAGAACTAGACTGGACTAATCCAGTGATAGATGTATCAAGAGAACGGAGGTTTGCATGGAGCAAACATGATTTAGATCTTTTAAGAAAAACATCATTTGTTTTAGCAGCAGATGGTATTTAAATCCTCTCTATCTCTATCTATCTTCTATCTATCTATCTATGTAGTGATATATGATGACCATTTGACCAATGCGTTTTTCAACACGCTATCATATTTGTATTCATTGGTATTTGAAGCTACTCCAGTTGTGTATCTTGCTATGGAAAAGAGGTATTAATGATGTGTACCATACATGTATATAATATATTATATCATATATATATATAGTCTGTATTTGTCTATTTATGTATGTATACATGTATGTATATTTTAAACATTATTCACAGAATTAACTTCACGCTAGATGACCTTGCTCCAGCAAGCCCCGCCCACTCACATTTTTGTAGTTGTATTAACCAGAACTACAAGAATCCTGAAACAGGAACTGTCATCAGAATTAATGGTACGAAACAACCAATCAGATTTCCACAATATTTTAATTACGAGAGAATTAAAGAGCTGGTATGTAATAATTATAATCATAATAATTATTATCTAATTTAATACACAGGAGTTATGGAAATTAGAAGTTACTGTTGTAGAAGTGGGTGTGGTCACTATTAATTAAATTTTAAATCATTCTTTAATCATATGACTGTCATGTAACATTATTATAATTAGTATAAAATGTACAAAACCTCATATGACAACAGCAGAAACTATTAAACAGTTAATATCAAATTCATTATGATTTGGAAAAAAGACGAAGTTTTTTAAAAGGGTGTCCATGAGGGACATCCCCTTCAAACACAAATTTTCTCATCATTTTCAGGAAATCGCTGGCTATTTTTTCAGCAATTCTTTTCTCAAGTTCCATATACGATGGAGTGTGTTTATAATGAAAGATATGTTGATGCTCCATTTTTAGCTCTGTTCCAGTTGGAGTTGAATTAGTTGGTACAACACACAGTCCGGCAAAATCATCACTACCAATTTTATCACGATCAAACATTGCCAATAATATCACAGCGCCATCTTTTTTAAGATTCTGCTCTTCCACTGGTCTGTAATAAATATATTATCTATCTATCTATGTCTACACTTAAATAGAGTCGCATTGATTACTAATTATTACAACTTACATGCTAAATTGGTTATTAAAGAATGGTTCCAATGTTTGTTTCTTTGTATCAGTTTTGTGATGTTTCTCAGCAGCTGACGGAAACAACTCGATAGGTAATAAATGAATCTCAACATAAGGATCACTTTTACCTTATTAAGAGGAAAAACACGTTAATAACTATTAGCTGTTCACATGCAGTCATAATGACCACACTTTATATATAATGTAGTCTGTTCACATGCAGTCATAATGACCACACTTTATATATATATATGTGCTATAATAACATCATATATAATAAAGGATACTTCACAAACGTTTTCGTGAAAACAATATTATATTCTAATAGAGAATCGTTTGATACATGTAGGTTATCATAGCTAGTGATCATAGTAAACCTTGATTTAGGGGTTTACCTCATATTAGGTGTGTACACACTTACCACTTTTGTCTAATCCAGGTATTCCTCTAGCGGATACTACATTTATGTGTAGTTTCTTCTCTTTCTCAACATACAAATGACTGAATCGTAGAATACCAAATTCACCGCTAGCTTCAACCTAAAGATCATACAAATATTATTTAATGTATTTATAATCATTATTATATACTTGTTGTTTAGCTAAGTCCTGAAGAAACTCTCTTGTAAGTTGTTCGGTGGTCATATTAGCTAAGTTTAATTCTTCAATCAGTGACTATAAATTAATTAATAATAGATCATGAATAATTAATTAGATTTCAAAGGAGTGTAGAATATTCTACGCTCCTCTATATGTAATATAACTCACTTTATATTCATCGGTTTCCATCTGGGTCTTTGTCAAGCCATTACCTCCGGCTTCAAAGAACATTTCTAATGTTAGAGCAATTTCTTTCAATCTAGCATGCTGTTGACGAGTCGTTGGTTTGTGGGGAATCTTATCATATTCTAATTTCAAGTGGTGGATGGTATCGTTCCATATGTCATGTAATATACTAGTTATATAATATAATAAGTTTAATTATTATTATTATAAGTAGTTAATTACCTCAGAAATACAGGAGTCAGTAGAGCTTGTCCTAGTTTTCCCATGTTATATGAAATATATTGCAACAGTGGATCAATAACCTACATAGTAATATCATTATCAATGGAGTACCATTGTCCTATCCCATTGTACCATTGTACCATACCTCATCTGAAGGGATATCTGGAGCTGCTTCCATGATTTTAGGGAAGAATTCCATCACTGTAGGAGCAAGCTAAAAAGTGATGATAACATGAATATTATAATGAATTAATTCTCACCTTTTCTTTAACTTGTGACATGATAGTGTTAACCTTATTCATCATATCTTCATCACAGCTTTTTATTACACTATCCATCAGTTTCTTTGCTCTGTCACTTAACAAATTCCCTTCTTCTTTAGAAGTCCCTTCATCAAGCCATTTGTAATAGGTTTCCAATTCAAGCTCTTCTCCGATGTTTTCAAGAACTTGTCGTACATGAGAAATATTGTTTATGGCAACACACAGCTGTTAAAATAAACAATAATGATAATAACAATATCATTAACAAATGAAAAACAGTTTTTAATAAACCACATAATAGTTTATTTATTCTTTAACAACTCCACCTTATCTGTAACAGTGAACTTCCCCTTTTCATCAATATAATCCTCTGGATGAATTTTCATAAATACTATCTCACCGTAATATGTGGCCATTTCACAAAGATGCTATCAGTAGAGAGTGATTTTATTAATAACGGAGTTTTGAGATATATATACAATGTACCTGTATAATAGTAACGAAGAAACCAAGGGACTGTTCTCTGTCAGGCCACTGCAAATCCCTCCAAAAACTGATTACCTGAAATTAATATTACATGTATGTATATGTGTATATATGTATGTATGTATGTATACGTGTATGTATGTATGTATGTATGTATATGTGAATGTATGTATGTATGTATGTATGTATAAATTGTGATACTTGTAGAAATGTTGCATGTGTGTCAACAGCAGAAGATGAGAATGAAGCCTGATCAGTGTTCACTACAGTATCTAGTGTCATAGCATTCCATATTCTCTCTTTAGCTTTATATGTTGCTATTCTGATCCATTCTGACACATATCCTTTGAACCATTCTGAATACCTCTCAATAGATAGGTGAGTAACACCATGGGTCTCCAGAAATCTGTATGATCATACATACATACATACATACATACATATATACATACATACATACACACATACATACATACATACATACATACATACATACATACATACATACGTACACACACACATACATACATACATACACACATACATACATACATACATACATACACACACACATACATGCATACATACATACATACATACATACACACACACATACATACATACATACATACATACATACATATATACATACATATACATGTATACATACATACATATATACATACATATACATGTATACATACATACATATATACATACATATACATGTATACATACATACATATATACATACATATACATGTATACATACATACATACTTTTTGTCCACGTGTTTAGCAAATGGTGCAATATCGTTTAAAAGCATGTAAACTTCATATGCCATTAATATACACTCATCAGTAGTACAACTATCCAGTTGATTCTCAGCTTCACTATGGAGCTGAATAGAATAGAATAAAGAGACAGTATAAATATATATCTTTCACTTACCAGTTTATCAAGAGAGTAAAAAAATGCTGAGAAGTAATCCACACCAACTCTGTGAATTAGAAAACATAATAGTGAACTAAAGGATAACTGAATTATATATTGTACACTTACTCTAGGAATATGTGTTGGGGTTTATCACATAAACGATCGCACTGTTTCAAAATGTGAGTACACAATGCTTTAAATGCCTGCATTTTATCCTCATTGGACTGTATATGGAGATGTAGATAGATAGATAGACAGATAGATAGATAAATAGATGGATGGATGGATGGATGGATGGATGGATGGATGGATGAATGCATAGATAGACAGATAGATAGATAAATGGATAGACAGACAGACAGACAGATAGATAGATAGATAGATAAAGCTTACACTCTGTGATGGCATTAGGTTTGCTGCTAACACAAGAAACCAGGAAGGAACAGCTACCTATAATTATTATGTTATTAAAACTCTTCATTATAAGATATTAGTCTAACTTGTATGGCCGATATTAAACTTTGTTCAAAGTTTCTCTCTTCTGAGGACAGCTCACCAGCAAATACTTTAGTGTCATATATATCTTTCAAAGTCCTTTTGAAGATTAATGAATCCATTCAACCACTGATCCATTCATCTACCCATCCATTCATCCACCCATTTATTCATCCACCCATCCACCCATCCATTCATCCACCCATTTATTCTCCACCAATCCACCCATCCATCCATCCATCCATTCATCTATTCATCCACCCATCCATCCATCCACCCATCCACCCATCCACCCATCCATCCATCCACCCATCATTCATCCAACAATTCACTTATCTATTCATCCATTCATCTATTCATCCATCCACCCATTCATCCATCCATTCATTCGTTGATATGATTATGGGTGAGCTCTTACAATACATGTGCTTTCAATCTGTCTATTCCAGCATCACATTTGATGTTGAAAATATCCAAATGCATTTTCATTATATTCAGAATATCGTTCTGTAATTCATGCAAGTCTCGTAGTAACTGAAACATCTATAGCAAAAAGCATATATACATACATATAATATATATATGTATATACATTTATACATACATATAATATATATATGTATATACATTTATACATACATATATATATATATGTATATACATTTATACATACATATAATATATATATGTATATACATTTATACATACATATAATATATATATGTATATACATTTATACATACATATAATATATATATGTATATACATTTATACATACATATAATATATATATGTATATACATATATACATACATATAATGTATATAGTATATACATTTATGTACACATTGATTTGTGCTTACCCAAGTTGGCATTCCTTTCGTATGGTCTTTAAATGGTATTTGTGGAGTTCCTTGAAGACTCCTCTCTATATCTGATAATTCAGTTTCATGTTTTCGTATCTCAGCAATTAGCACTTGAAGAGCAGACATACTCATAGCATGGGTCTTATGATAGTTCATGAAAACTGACAATTTCCTGAAAAAAGACAAGGAGTGATGTATAAGTAAAAATCATGTTTATCTAGTTCCTTTTTAAAAAATGTATCGAGTGTGTACATTTTAGTTACATAACTAAAACACCTTTTAGTAATACAATGTGTATGCTAATTATAACTAACCCTAGATATTGTGAGTTTAGTTACTAAAATACACATACTATATTGTAATAACTAATGGACAACATTACATTGGTATTTAAACTCATTAATAAACCTAATTATATATATATATCTTACAGAGCAGCTGCTTGGAGGTTTGATAGACGATGTAATGCAGCATGTTGAATCAGTAGTTTGGATCCAGGCTCTGTCATACAACCATCCCACCATCTCACGTGTTGACTCCCTCCCTACATAAAACAAGTCACATGATTGATGATTCTAAGTCACATGACTTTGCTTACCTTTTTGCTTTCAAATGCCACAAAGATGTTCAGTAGCTGCAGATGGTTTACAAGCAATTCTTCTTCGCTGACTTGCTAAAAAATGCAATCTGGATAAGTCTTTCTCTTTCTCTTTCTCTCTCTCTCTCTCATAAACACACACCTCTTCTCTTTTCCCTACAATATCCAAATTTACAGTCAAGGTTCCTCTGCTGTGTTTTCCAGAATGAGAGTGTAATTCTAACACCTTGTCACTTCCCTTCACTGGAACATGCTGGATGAGTGACATGACAGTAATTAATACTTATGAATTATTCATGAACTAACTTTTAATAAAAAGAATGTTCTTCCTAAAAAATCATCCTCATTTCTAAGATCTCTTAGTAAATGATGAAAACCCTTGAAACTTTTAAGTTTCCTTCGCTGTTCATCATCAGAATCCCTAAAAGAGGAAGATAGATAGATAGATAGATAGATATGGAGAGAGGTAGTCACATACCACACTTCAATTACTAGATATTCCTCTTGTGGGTTAGTCAGTTGGCTAATAATATTATTTATTATGTATGTAATGTGATGTGATGTGTCTCTACTCACAGTTCAAAGGTCTCCTCCCAAACAGGGTCCAGGGTCATTGGTTTAATGGTAGATTTTAATACGCTTCCCAGAACTAGTTTCTCTTCGGCCCAATCATCCAAATTACCTTTCTGTACTCTCTTGGATTCAATATGATGTTTATGAAGTATTCCCATTTTACAATATGGATCACTTTTACCTGATAAAGAGACAGATTGTAATGAAATAGAGGGGTTTTAATGACCTTACCATTTGCATCCATTGGAGGTAAACCATTACCTTTAATAACTACACAACATATATAATAATAATTATTATTATATATAATACACACACACACACACACACACACACTTACTGGTTATCTTCACAGCAACTTCCCTAGCCTGAAATAATAACATATAAATATAATAATATATTATCTGAGCTAGCTTACCGCATCAGCAGCTTGTTTCGCTCTCTTCAGTACTACATCATACTTATCTTGTGGGATCATTTGAAACACCTGAGTGCGTGTGTGTGTGTGTGTATTTACATCATTTACATAATAAACAATATGATTGTATATTTACACGTATTATGAATTTACATAATAAACAATATGATTGTATATTTACACGTATTATGAATTTACATAATAAACAATATATTAATATTATCTGATAATAGGCATTCAAAAAGTTTACAAATATATCTATCACATGTTAATCATGTGATATTCACCTCACGAATATATTGAAGTGACTCTTCATTTTCTTCAGTAGTCTGAAAAAACTCCATATCATAATGAGTACGAAGAGCTATCTGAACGGCCTTCTCAAGCTGTATGTATGTATGTATGTATGTATGTACAGTACCTGACTTTATTAAATATAGAGAAGTTAATTATAAAGAACCCTCCTAACGGTGTTATATTAGTAATGAAGTCCAAAGTTTACATATTATGATGGGACTATACTTTTATGAGGTGATAGTACTATAATCATAGTAATGTGTGAATTTCCCTTACATTTGTATGTGATAGTATAGTAGGCTAAGTGCAATACTGTGTAGTACATTCAAAGTGCAGTGTACTTAATTCACAAAGTACACTATAGTCAATGGAAGTACAGTGATAGTATGTAAACCTAATAATGTCAGGTACTATATGGATGTATGTACGTACATACGTACGTATGTACGTGTATACATTTCACACAACTTGATATAATAATAACTAAACATAACATTTATCAAAGCAGCATTCATTCAGTTAGTATAGTATAGATATATATTATATATTATTACATGTAATATGACATGTGATGATAGTATATTATGCATATAATATAGCTACAAGAGGCATATCAGTCTAATTACAGATCACACCCTAGTGTTGTACTATAACTAACTACACCTCCCCTCAACTGGTGAATACTGTACTAACTAATGACATCATAAGAAGTGACTATATACATGTGACTACAAGCTGATACAAGTGAGTACAAGTGATAAATTGTATAAACAATTATTAAATCATTAAATACAATTAATGTTGTGTTTAGGGATACAATTGATGTTGTGTTTAGAGAATTGTAAGGATTTGTTTGGAAGAGAGTAAATGTGTATATTTAAGTGTGTTTATAATGTAATTGATATTGTTTACCTCTTCAAATTTTGGATCCTGGAAAGCAGCATCTTGTGACACTACACTAGTATATGATGATGTATCCTTCATTGCCGCCTGAGGACACTAACAGAGAGATATATAGATAGATAGATAGATAGATAGATAGATTATAATGCAAGATTGTACATTCTTAACATACACGTTTATTAATTATAATTCCATAGTTTTATAATAACATGTCTTATAAGACTATAATTATGCATTAACAATCATTACACGTGATTAATACAAGATCAATAAAATATTTTGTATAAACACACCATTATTGTCATATTGTGCTTACCTGATCTACTACCTCTTCAACTTCAGGTTGTACATTTTTAGGTGCCAAAAGATGTAAACCTTTAGTAAATCTATAATATAATAATACAATATATATATAATTATATATATAATCCATCTAGCAATCACCAGCAGATCCATCCACCCTTCCAACAATCTATATATATATATATATATATATATACAACCATTTATCCATCTATTCATGTAAGAAAAATATATCATTTTCCTATATATATATTCATTCAGTTTTCATTGCTCTTACTTGTGAAGATGGTCGCCTAAATGTAGTTTATTTTGTCGCTTCAGCCACATTGACTTCTGCGCTGCCAATTTGAATTTAGATTTGCCATCAACCGATCCAAATCTGTGTTCTCTCCCATCTTTAGGTTTTTCATCATTACTAGTAATGCTAGTTGAAGACAATCTTGAGGTAAGCACAGCCTCAGAAACTACATCAGCAAATGCTCCAGCCATGACCAGACCTTCATGCAAGGCTTAGGCAATTTTTATGCTACTGGTTCCTGAATTGAATTTCATAAACAGTTCAGACCCTTTAGGATTTACACAAAGTGGGGATGCCTCAAAAAGGAATATTGTAAATAGCTAGTATTATTATTATTATTGATTATTATTATTATTATTGTAATTTTCTTCTTATGAGCAGATCTTTTTTTGGAAAGAAGGAAGATAAACAGAAAAACGAAAAGCAGGGTGTAACCAAAGAAGTCACTCCTCGAAAAACTCAGAGGAAAGAAGAGGAGGAGGAGGAGGAAGATAATGATTCAATGATAACACAACAGAAAGTCAAAGCAAAGAGACGTCGTATGTTAGATGACAGCGATGAGGAAGATGTTGCCATGGAAACGAATAAAGCTGATGTGCTAAGTGATACAAAGTCAAACGATGAATTATCACAGAATGAGGCCACACCTACAAATCACACATCGCGAGTATGTAGACCAGCAAAACTAGATATCAAAACTCCACCTAAACGAAACACAGGTATGTAAGGAATGTAATTATAATTTGTTCATATTTATGAAAGAAAAGGTGAAATGTTAGCATTCTATTTTCTAATAGCTCGAAAGCATACAGGTAGACGTATCTTAACTCCTCAGAATGTAAATACAAAGAAGAGAAGATTAGAAGAGGAACAAGAGCAACGAGACATTGAGACTCTTGAGACAAGTCGTGAAGAGATTGAAAATGACTCAAAGGTAACTAGTGATAATTCTGAGGAGTGCAATAATAACATTGTGATAAATGATGATCAATACTGTATTGATAAAGAAGAGAAGACTTCTGAGAAAGAAATGAAAACTGACATTTGTGAGTCTTTGATAATGACTTGAGATTATTAAGTGTAACTTAATATTTCAGCAGGTAGATTCAACACCAAAGATATTATAAAGAAAAGGTACGAGAAAAATTGCGAAAAAAAATATTTAATAGCAGAGGATGGTTTCGATCCATCGACCTCTGGGTTATGAGCCCAGCACGCTCCCGCTGCGCCACTCTGCTACCTTGCGGTTAATATTTTGCTGAAATTGTGTATCTATAGTAATTTTTTATTGGCTATAATCAATGAGCTGTGTTTTAATAATCTTTGGGAGCTCAAAATGGAGTAAATTATCATCTAGTGTAGTTAGTAAACTCCATACTTATATCTGGTTTGTTGCTGAGTTGTATATTATCATGATCTTACGTATATCTCTTCTAGTAGTACGCAGGAACTTAAAGTACCAACTAAGGTAACAGGGTCCAGTGAGGTGGACTGTTCTCAATATGACCCTACAAAATCTAATTATCATCCAGTGAATGATGCATGTTGGACTAGAGGTCAAAGGTCAATAATTTCCGACTATTTGAATTGGATATATTAACTATTATTCATTGTAGAGTGCCATACTTAGCAGCTGCAAGAACATTTGAAAACATTGAAGAAATATCTGGAAGGTAGTCTATCGTTACCACTAAGATCATGTGATTATCACATGATCATATAGATTAAAGATTATCAGCATATTAACAAACTTCTTTCGATCAGTAATAGCACTATCACCACAAGAAATGGTACAATGTGTTAATCTATGTTTGAACAAAGTAAGTAAATGAATGTATTCAACTCGTCATACTGCCTATTCATGATCCTTCTCATTGTGATCATGGTGTAATAATATCATTCAATGTCTAATAGTTAGCACCAGCTTATGAAGGAATGGAATTAGGTATTGGAGATGGTATATTGATCAAGGCAATTTCAGATGCAACTGGTTAGGATATAAATCATAGAATTGATTTTACAATACTAATAAATAGGTCGTAGTTCACAACATATCAAAGCAGAGGTGTCAGTGAAAGGTGATATCGGTATTGTTGCTATGGGAAGTAGATCAACACAGCGAACCATGTTCACTCCGCCTCCACTCACTGTATTAGGTGTCTTTAATAAATTAAAAGAAATTGCAAGTCTAACTGGAAATTCAGTAAGATATTCACTCCTTATCCTTCTCATTTCATCTTCTTTTCTTTAGTCACAAGCAAAGAAAGTTCAAATCATTAAAGGATTACTTGTAGCTTGTAAACATTGTGAAGCTAAATACCTTATAAGGTGTGTATTACATCATATGTCATCATTATTACATCATATTACATCATCATATTAGATCTTTTGGAGGAAAATTGAGAATAGGTCTTGCTGAACAGTCTGTACTTGTTGCTCTGGCTCATGCTGTTGTTTACACCCCTCCTTCTAAAGGTGGGTGTGTGATTTTATGATATTTATTTATATTTATGTATTAATTAGAATGGCCATTGGAGATTGTAAATGCCAGTGATGGAATTAGTTCCGAAAAGTTTCGGAAGCAGTTAGAAGTATCAACAGGAATTGTAAAAACTGCTTACTGGTAAGTAGATTATAAATTAGATCTTACTATTAATAAATCATTGTTACTATTAGAACACTTACTATTAATAGACTATTGTTACTATTATTAGAACACTTACTATTAATAGACTATTGTTACTATTATTAGAATATTTACTATTAATAGACTATTGTTACTATTATTAGAATATTTACTATTAATAGACTATTGTTACTATTATTAGAATACTATTAATAAATCATTGTTACTATTATTAGAACACTTACTATTAATAGACTATTGTTACTATTATTAGAATATTTACTATTAATAGACTATTGTTACTATTATTAGAATACTATTAATAAATCATTGTTACTATTATTAGAACACTTACTATTAATAGACTATTGTTACTATTATTAGAATATTTACTATTAATAGACTATTGTTACTATTATTAGAATACTATTAATAAATCATTGTTACTATTATTAGAACACTTACTATTAATAGACTATTGTTACTATTATTAGAATATTTACTATTAATAGACTATTGTTACTATTATTAGAACACTTACTATTAATAGACTATTATTACTATTATTAGAATTATTACTATTAATAGACTATTGTTACTATTATTAGAATACTATTAATAAATCATTGTTACTATTATTAGAACACTTACTATTAATAGACTATTGTTACTATTATTAGAACACTTACTATTAATAGACTATTATTACTATTATTAGAATTATTACTATTAATAGACCATTGTTACTATTATTAGAATATTTACTATTAATAGACTATAGTTACTATTATTAGAATACTTACTATTAATAGATGATTGTTACTATTATTAGAATACTATTAATAGACCATTGTTACTATTATTAGAACACTTACTATTAATAGACTATAGTTACTATTATTAGAATATTTACTATTAATAGATCATTGTTACTATTATTAGAACAGTTACTATTAATAGACTATTGTTACTATTATTAGAACACTTACTATTAATAGACTATTGTTACTATTATTAGAATACTATTAATAGATCATTGTTACTATTATTATACTTACTATTAATAGGCTATTGTTACTATTATTAGAACAGTTTATATATGACATCATAATTATTTCAGTGAACTTCCAAACTATGAGATACTTATTCCTGCATTATTACAACATGGGATTGAGGAATTATCCTCACATTGCTCTCTCACTCCTGGAATTCCACTCAAGCCCATGTTGGCACATCCAACTAAAGGTATTGATGAGGTGCTAAAGAGATTTGATAATGCTGAATTTACATGTGAATGGAAGTACGATGGTGAGAGGGCACAGGTAGGTGTGGCTTATTCATATGGTACTTTATTTTGGATATATCTATTTTAGATTCATGTTTTGAAAGGTGGAGAGATACGCGTATATAGTAGGAACCAAGAGAATAACACTTCAAAATACCCTGATATTATCTCTCGTATACCGGGGAGTCTTAATGAAGGGGTGTGGTCTTGTGTTATTGATGCTGAGGCTGTGGCTTGGGATACAGCAAAGAAACAAATACTTCCATTTCAAATTTTGAGCACAAGAAAAAGAAAGGTGTGTTCTCGTGTTACTTAATATATTTCATCATTATGTATATTTGCTCCATCTCTCTTTCCCTCCATCATCCTCCCTCTCACCTCCCTCTCATCCTCCTCCCTCTCGCCTCTCTCTCCTTTCCATCCTCTCAGGATGCTAGTGTATCAGATATTAAAGTACAAGTTTGTGTATTTGTATTTGATCTCTTGTATTTAAATGGTGAGTCTCTAGTCAGAGAATCTTTTAGAAAACGAAGAGAACTTCTCAAAACCTCTTTCAAAGAAATTGAAGGAGTAAGTCTGTATAGAATTACGTAATACATAGTATTCTCTTGAAATTTGAATTTTTACCCTGAACTATAGCCTTGGTATTGATTTTTTTCATTGCAAAATCAATCGTTTCAGATTGAACCGAAACTGTTTCTAGAGTTAGATAATGATGTCCTTATTTGGTTTCCAAAGTGGTTTTGATCAATAATATTATCTGTTAGAACCGTGAGCATTTTAGTATTCTCTTGAAATTTGAATTTTTACCCTGAACTATAGCCTTGGTATTGATTTTTTTCATTGCAAAATCAGTCGTTTCTGATTGAGCCGAAACTGTTTCTAGAGTTAGATAATGATGTCCTTATTTGGTTTCCAAAGTGGTTTTGATCAATAATATTATCTGTTAGAACCGTGAGCATTTTAGTATTCTCTTGAAATTTGAATTTTTACCCTGAACTATAGCCTTGGTATTGATTTTTTCATTGCAAAATCAGTCGTTTCAGATTAGGCCGAAACTGTTTCTAGAGTTAGATAATGATGTCCTTATTATGTTTCCAAAGTGGTTTTGATCAATAATATTATCTGTAAGAACCGTGAGCGATTTAGTATTCTTGCGAAAATCGAATTGTTACCCTGAACTATAGCCTTGGTAGATGTATAAAATTGTCATATAATAATTATTATAATTATTTATATAATTATAGGAATTTATGTTTGTACGTGCTATGGATTCTAATAATATTGAAGATATACAGACATTCATGGAGGACTCTATTAAAGGTTAATTATTATAACTATACAGCAATATTTAATTGATGAGTGGTTACAGGTAATTGTGAAGGGTTGATGGTAAAAACACTCGACAGGAATGCATCTTATGAAATAGCAAAGAGGTCCCATAACTGGTTGAAGGTAAGCGAGTCTATCACACTGCATGGTGTATGTACATACGTGTATATATATATGTATGTTGTATGATGTATGTCTATAATATGTATATGTATGTAATATTTTGTGACCTCATCTATCTAGTTAAAGAAGGATTATTTAGAAGGTGTGGGTGACACATTAGATCTTGTTGTGGTTGGTGGCTTCCATGGTAGTGGTAAGAGAACTGGTAAATATGGAGGATTTTTACTAGCATGTTATGATGATGAGAATGATGAGTATCAGGTCATTTGTAAGGTAAGCCTGATATTATAAATAATATAATAATTTATGTCTTTATCCATTGTGTAGATTGGAACTGGTTTTAAAGACGAAGACTTGGAAACTCACACAAAATATTTCAGTGACCATGTGTTAGATGGTCCCAAATCATATTATCTAACTAGTGGTGATGTATTACCAGATCATTGGTTTGATGCTGTACAGGTTTGGGAAGTGAAAGCAGCTGACCTCTCAATATCTCCAGTATATACCGCAGCAGCAGGCATTGTAAGATATTATGATGCTTGATGTAATACACTTACATCATGATGCTTGATGATGTAATACACTTACATCACTATATTACATGATGCTTGATGATGTAATACACTTACATCACTGTATTACATGATGCTTGATGATGTAATACACTTACATCACTATATTACATGATGCTTGATGATGTAATACACTTACATCACTGTATTACATGATGCTTGATGATGTAATAACTACATCACTGTATTACATGATGCTTGATGGATGTAATACGACTTGTGATGTAGTACACTTACATCACTATATACACTATACATTATACTGGTTATTATTACAGGTTGATCCAGAGAAGGGTATATCGCTACGTTTTCCTCGTTTTCTACGTGTTAGAGATGATAAAAAACCTGAACAAGCTACCACTAGTAGACAGGTTAACCACACCCACTAACTTCATTAATTAGTTACTGATCCATTTCACAGGTAGCAGATCTGTACAATCAACAAGAAAATACTACTATAAAGAAAGGGGATACTCCTGAACCAGATGACTTTTATTAATAACTATTAATAAACGTAACAACTGAATAGACTGTGTTACCATTCTAAATATAGACAATTATTCTCATTGTCATATCATCCAATCTCGTCAGAAATATTCACTAATCACCGACTCAAGAATACGGGCTTAACTAAAATTTTCTGAAAATAATTTGTATTGCTTTCGAGCTAGAAACCGTTTCATCATACCACATGATAAGCATCTGATGGTCACATGCTTTTCACGATGTCCTGCAATGTAGATATATAGTAATGCTTATCATATATTAATTAAATGACCTCTTAGTCTGTGAGTACATGAAACTCCAGGAATTAACAATGAGTCACATGACTTGCATATAACACGTTTGATACTTGGATCCCTATACAAACAAACATGATAAGTACTTTATGTATTAACTGGGTCACATGACTTGTACATGACACGTTTGATACTTGGATCCCTGTACAAACAAATGTAGTTTATATACATTATATATAATTATTTCTTACAATCTAATAACCAGTTTTCTTGCGATACTCTTCATTATTTTAATATAGAATCTTGATAATTGTAGATCAAGAGGTGTTTGTGAGACAGAAACTACAGCAGCCTACAAGTAATATCTAATATCAAATGATTTGATCTCTCTATTTCACCTGATAAAGGAAGTTCATTCTCTGATATGCTTCTTTGTGTAGTAATGGTGAGGCTCCTTTACCTTTACCTTTCTTCCCCATTTTAAAACTCCACCTATAAGCTGACCTTTAACCCCTGCAGCATGGAGCTGTTATGTAGTAAGTGAAAACAGTAAAATTAATAGTTCAAATATTTTATTTCTTCTCTAGCAAACTGTAGGATTAAATTATCATGCAGTATTAGATATTGTGTAGTCCAGAGACAATTCAACTACATACAACACAGTCGCCTGTTGCCATTCTCATCCTCCTTTTCATCTTTCTCTTCCAAACCTATCTTTGTAAGATATACTAGTAATGTTCCAAAAGTTAAATCCTTGACAGATGAATCTGATATTGAGAGAGATAGACTTGATTTGATTGGTCAACGATTACATAATCAGGTACGTATGTGTCATTCGTACAATAGTGAATTCCAACTGAATTATCAAATCTTTTTAGAATGTAAAATATGATAATGAAACTAATTTGGACGGAGTGTCTGATATTGTTAATCCTCATAACGAATGGAAAGAACAAAAGATTGATCTCAACAAACTGCCATATATCTATTTGAAATTATCAAAGTATCGGCTAACATGTATGTATGTATGTATGTATATAGTAAATACATATACATAAATACATACATTCAAACATAGTATTACACATACATACATACATAGTATTACATACATACATACATGTACGTCGTACATAGTATTACATACATACATGCATTTATGCACTAATGTATGTATGTACGTACATACGTATGTACGTAACTATGCATGTATGTATGTATTATTAAATATGTAGCTCTGGTTGTCCTGACAACTCTTGTAGGATATGCAATGGCTCCAGGATCACTTTCTAGTACCACATTAATAATAGGATGTTTGGGAACTGCTTTATGTTCAGCATCCGCTAATACTATTAATCAAGTGAGTGGGTGGAAGTATTATATAATTATATATTATTATATAATTATATAGTGGATTGAAGTTCCTTTTGATTCGCAAATGGCACGAACAAGAAATCGTGTGTTAGTAAGAGGACAGATCAGGTTTGTCATGGTCCAGCCCATCTCGATCTTCATTCATCTATATCCATTCATCTATTCATCTCTCCATTCTTTTATCATTCAGTTAGTCATGTTTATATATGGTACATATCCATCTATTTCTCAGTCCACTACATGCAGCTTCATTTGGTCTAATAACTGGTTTAACAGGTTCTACAATCCTGTTACTAGGTGTTAACACACTCACAGCATCTCTTGGTGTCCTAAACATTCTACTATACACAATGCTCTATACACCTCTCAAAAGAATCACAATATATAACACATGGGTAGGAGCTATTGTTGGTGCAATACCTCCTATTATGGGATGGACAGCATGTACGGGATCTGTTTCCCTTGGTGCCCTGATTCTTGGTGGTATCTTATACTCATGGCAGTTTCCTCACTTCAATGCATTAAGTTGGAGTCATCAAGGCGATTACTCAAGAGGAGGATATCGTATGATGTCAGTCACAAATCCAGATCTCTGTAGACGTGTAGCTCTTCGATATTGTGTGGCTATGATTCCTATATGCACATTAGCTCCTGTAACTGGTCTCACAACATGGTGGTTTGCTTTGGACTCGCTACCTCTTAATTTGTGGTTCTCATATCTTGGATGGAGATTCTATAGCAATTCAGATTTCAAATCAGCTCGTAAATTATTCCATTTCTCACTGTTTCATCTTCCACTGTTACTAGTATTGATGATACTGAACAAAACCAGTTGGACAAGTGAAAAATAAAAAGGAAACTATTTATATAAACTTTATTGTTCAAATATTAGTTATAAAAATTATTAATGGTTGCAATCAATGGTCCCTAGATCTTTGTCGAGTCATTACCATATCAAGTAGTCTGTTTGAAGGGATAGTGGCAGCTATTGATGCAAGACCATCTGCACACAAGATAGGGACAAGTGAATATCAATTAATAATGTTATAATGTTATAATATGACAATAATGACTACTAGTTATAGTATGCACAAACTATTAATAGATCATTGTTACTATTATTAGAACACTTACTATTAATAGACCATTGTTACTATTATTAGAACACTTACTATTAATAGACTATTGTTACTATTATTAGAACACTTACTATTAATAGACTATTGTTACTATTATTAGAACACTTACTATTAATAGACTATTGTTACTATTATTAGAACACACTATTAATAGATCATTGTTACTATTATTAGAACACTTACTATTAATAGACTATTGTTACTATTAGAACACTTACTATTAATAGACCATTGTTACTATTATTAGAACACTTACTATTAATAGACCATTGTTACTATTATTAGAATACATATTATTAATACACCATTGTTACTATTATTAGAACACTTACTATTAATAGACTATTGTTACTATTATTAGAACACTTACTATTAATAGACTATTGTTACTATTATTAGAATACTATTAATAGATCATTGTTACTATTATTAGAACACTTACTATTAATAGACCATTGTTACTATTATTAGAACACTTACTATTAATAGACTATTGTTACTATTATTAGAACACTTACTATTAATAGACTATTGTTACTATTATTAGAACACTTACTATTAATAGACTATTGTTACTATTATTAGAACACACTATTAATAGATCATTGTTACTATTATTAGAACACTTACTATTAATAGACTATTGTTACTATTAGAACACTTACTATTAATAGACCATTGTTACTATTATTAGAACACTTACTATTAATAGACCATTGTTACTATTATTAGAATACATATTATTAATACACCATTGTTACTATTATTAGAACACTTACTATTAATAGACTATTGTTACTATTATTAGAACACTTACTATTAATAGACAATTGTTACTATTAATACACTATTGTTACTATTATTAGAACACTTACTATTAATAGACCATTGTTACTATTATAACACTTACTATTAATAGACCATTGTTACTATTATTAGAATACATATTATTAATAGACTATTGTTACTATTATTAGAACAGTTTATATATGACATCATAATTATTTTAGTGAGACTAGTACTTTAGTTATAGTTTAGTTAACTAAAACTCACAAAGCCTTACTAAAAGGAGTAGTACAACATTGATATCATATATTATTATTAACCTGGAGTGAGTGTAATAGCTCCAACTGTTAATCCAGCTTGTAATATTTGAGCCAATCTCTCAATAGCTGTATCAATATTACTATCATTAGCCTCTACTCCAAGAGCCTGTTTCAATCCTAATAGATTAGCTACCATAATTACAATCTCATCTGTTGATATAAATGTCCTTATAGGAGTGGATGGAAGAGCAAATAACCCAACCAGTATATCAGCATGAAGTTTTGATGTTTCTAAACGGACATTATTAACAAGGATTTCTCCTTCCCATTCATTAGACGGAGTGGAGCTTAAAATTCTATCAGGTAATAATGGTTCTAGTATACACCATTGGATTAACCCTGGTATGGGAATCAGACTGCAAGATCTGGGTTTCTGAGATCGGAGGAGTACGTAATCGTCCCTCAGGTCAACTAACAATGTTGTTGAAGTGAAATATTCAGGATTTGCAGACACCCAGTTACTAACTAACTGAAGTAATCTGATTGGTGGACACAGATTGTGGGTGTGGTTTACATCTGTCTTATCTTGTACTATATATTAGTAGAGATTAATTATATCAAACCTTTTTTGGAAACTGAACATACCTGAATAAATATGATAACTAGCAGTTAATAAATTAGTCATTTGTTTTGCCAGTGATGGACAAATATTAGACACATTAATTAATGGATCCATAGCTTTAGGTAGTAACTCACAAAACTCATAATATAACACTTCAGCTAATTGTGTACCCTCAATAGGATAGAACTATTGTAATAAATATATTAGTTCATTCATCATGTATTGAGACACTTATAACAAAAGGCAGTGTGAACATATCAGCATGTCCTACTGGGTCTAGAGAGGGGAAGGGTTCCTTCAATGGTGTGGAAACAGCCAGTCATGCAGGACATTGTCTAATGTCATGTGAATGTCGTGTGAATTAAACTATATATACAAAGAATATACAAGGAACAAGACAGTGGTATAAATGTCTGGACTATTTCTACACCCCTGGCCTTTCTAAACAGAGGATTCAATAGCTTTTCTAGTGGCTATAGAATTATACTGCATTAATACCAGGAAGGCTTAAATACATACCACTTGTAACCCATTCTATATTGAACACTGTATATAGTGCACAGTTACTATAGTATAGTTGTATTGTTATTATTATCTTCATTCTGACCTCCATCCAACATGCTACACACTGGAGTATTATAGTACATCCCAGACTCACTGACAAAGACGAAAGCTTTTGTAGAATTTTCTGTCGATGTTCAGAACTATGCTGTTATATAAGTATGTAATATAATTATAAATAACGTTTTTTTTAATGATTATACCTCATTATCTCTTGTCATTCCAAATACTGCATCAAATAAAGCCAGTTGTATATCTTTACTTTGACGTTCCTCTATTTGTACTCTTAGAGATTCTAATAGTTCCAGTTCTTCAAACACAGTGAAAGGCCATGCTCCTTGTTTCTTAAGAGAAGGAATTTTGAGTATGTACTTGTCAATTAAAAGGAGGAGAGACTCTCGACTGGGTAATGATGTACTTACTATCTCATGAGACGAAAGCGAACGTACATACCTGTATAATTAAAATTTTAATTAATGCACAACTAATTAATATTTTATATGCACCTTTCCACCATACTAAATATGAACGAACAAGCTGATGGTAATTGAAGTGTCTTTACTCTTTCCTCAAGCTCAAAATGGAGTTTCTCATCTCCTACTCCTCTGCCTCGTCCACTCTGAGATGTAACTTGATCAACAACATCTAGCAATTTAGAAATAAGAGATTATAAATAGAGAACATTTATAATATTAATTTATTCACTTTTTGATTTCTGAATTGGTCTTTTAATTTTACCTCTAGTGGATCTACCTTTAGAAGACATTATATATAGCATGCACCAGCAGCACCATGTGGAAAAGGGTGTGGCAGGCTGTCATAAGTATATCACGTGACAGAAAATGGACGACTCCTTGCAAGCTCTTCTTGGTGAGTGGTTTGTTTCTTACAATATGTAGCTAATATTTAGTGTTTTAGTTAATGAAGGTAGTAATATAGAGTTGTAGAATTCAATGTCACTAGTTCAGTTCTTCGAAGTAGTTAAAATAGGATATTCTACAGTATGTAATGATGTTGATATGGTTTCTAACAGATAAAGCCACTAATCCAAAGAATAGATATGAAGATTGGGAATTCATCATGGCTTTCTGTGATAAAGTGAATGCAGAACCAGAAGGGTGAGTAACATCATGTTTTACTATGTATTTCATATTGCAAACTCTAGACCACAAACTGCTCTTCAAATCATATGTCCAAAAATAAAGGAGAAAAATGAGAAAGTGGCCATGTTAGCACTTGCTGTGAGTGATATATAATATAATTATATGTTTCATAAAACAAGTTTAACTTGTTGTAAAAACTGGTTAGATGCCACTGAGTAGATGGCATAGCCTTAACCATGTGTTGTATATCGAAAGTCCGAAGACTTTTCTCGTCCTTATCGAGGGAGATGCTAACCTTCTCTCGGCTCATACAACACAACTATCTGTATGAGCTTGTCCTTTTATATGCATTCACAAAAATGCTTTAAGGTTATTGTGGGTTGAGATAATAAGCTATGAATATTGTTATTAAGTACATCATATCCTGTTTATAGTTACTAGAAGCATGTGTGAAGAATTGTGGAAGGAATTTTCATCAAGAACTTGGGAAATTTCGATTTCTGAATGAAATGATTCGAATGATATCACCCAAAGTATGGATAGATAGAGAGTTGAAAACATAAATAGATAGATGTATATGATTAGTACTTAGGTAATGAAACTCCGGATGTGGTGAGGAAAAGGATCCAAGAATTATTGTATAGTTGGAAAGTAGGTTTACCAAATGAACCTAAGATAGCTGAAGCTTATGAAATGTTGAAAAAACAAGGTACTGATAATATATTTATAATTATAATCGATAGTTGATCTATTTAAGGTCTGATATTTGATGAAAGTACTCCTCGAGATCATACTCTCGACAGCGCACCAGCCAAACCAAAAGTGTCTTTAAAAGAAGATCCCAGACAAGCGCAAGTAATATAATAATTAATAATATATTATAATTAATGATACTCTTTAGATGTTAGGTAAGTTAATTAAAAGTAGAAATCCAGAAGATTTACGAGCAGCTAATCGACTAATAAGAGATATGGTTAGAAGGGTGAGTATATGTGTGTGTGTATGTGTGTGTATATGTGTATCTATGTATGTATGTGTGTATGTGAGTATGTATGTATGTATGTATGTATGTGTGTATGTATGTATGTATGTATATATGTATCTATGTATCTATGTAAGTATGTATATAATATACAGGATGATAAGAGAATGGAGAAGTTAAAGAAGCGTTTAGAAGATCTAGATTTAATAAATAATAATATAAAACTACTAAATGAGATGTTATCACATTATAAAGAAGATTCAGCAGAACATGAAAGGACTATCATTGAGGTGAGTAAAATAGTAAAGCTAATTTGTGATTAGATTAAACAAGCCATATAAAGTGTTTATTGACAGCCAAAATTGTATCATGAAGTCTACACTCCACAAACTATACATTATTGTATGTATAATATAGTATAATATACCACTGTGTAGTAATACCATCATATATAATACTCCTCAATTAGGAATTATACTCATCCGTTGAAAAGATGCGACCACAATTGTTTAAAATGGCCAGTGAACTTCAACCTAATGAAGAAGGGATGTCAGAGATATTACAGGCTAATGACAGTGTGATAAGAGTAATGGCCTATTATCAAAGAGTTATGGGTACTACATCGCCAACACATAAAGATGAAAAACCTAAAGAACAGAACTCAACAGTGAATGATAACTCTCAGGCAACTGGTGAAGATACAGAAGAGTCTATCGGTGATCTGTTACTTGATTTATCTGATTTGAATTTTGATACACCTGTGACTACACCTGTGACACCTGTGACACCAGTTATTAACAATGGACCACAGACCAGTATCGGAGTCATTACACCACCAACAGGATTATTAGACAATTTCAGTCTGTTAGGTGAGTAATATATCTCATTAATTTTATTATTATTAATTACTTCTCTTCCATTTTAGATGTTCCACCAGGCATTCCATCAATAGTAAGTAACTAATTAATTAATTAATTAATTAGTTATTCACCTGGCCCTTTCTTAATAGCCTCCATTAAATCTTTCCGAGATGAATTTTCCTATCTCAACACAACCAGTTCCTGTAACCGGACAGACCAGTCAAACAGGACTTTCTGATGTCAATCTAATTGGTGGAAACGTCCCAGTTATTGCTCCTGTTCCATCTCTTCAACCTACTCCACCAGCACCACCACCAGCTGGAGATGCGTTTACTATACTTGCCAACTTAACTGTACCACTAGAATCCTTAAAACCAAGTACGATCTTGTTAGCCTTTTCATTGTGCTGACCATTAGTACTATCCATTAGTCCATTGTGCTGTCCTTTAGTCCATTGTGCTGTCCATTGTACTGTCCATTAGCACTATCCATTAGTTCATTGTACTGTCCAACTGTACATTCATTAGTACTATCCATCCCTCCATTAGTCCATTTGTCCAGTAGACAATATAGTGGACTAATAGGTAGAACAATAGACTGTACAATGGACTAATGGATAGTACAATAATGTCCATTAACCAGTTGTTCATGTAGTGTCTATTACTATAGGCGCTAAACCTCCATTACAAGTAATGAATAAGAACGGTATTACTATATCATTACATTCAATTGAAGTAAGTGAAGATAATGTCATAATAACAATAATCACTACCTGCTTCAGAATCAACCAGCCCCAGATATCACTGCCATGATAATATCAGTTATTAGTACCAACCCTAAACCAATTTCTAATGTGGTATTCCAGTCAGCTGTTCCAAAGGTATGTGTACATGTATATATATATGTTATACACACGTAATGATAAGCTGTCTTTTAATTAAAGGTAATGAAAGTTAAGTTACAACCTCCAACTAGTACTGAACTATCAGGATTCAATCCAATTCTCCCTCCATCTACTATATCACAAGTTATGCTACTTGCAAATCCATCAAAGGTCTGTCCCTATCTATCTGTTTATCTATCTTTAGATCGTATAATTATCATTTTTAGGCCGCAATTCGTTTAAAATATCGAGTTAGTTACACACCACATGGAGAAGTAGAAGTTGTTGAGATGGGGGAAATATCAAATTTCCCATGAAACTAATTGCGAAATTACATCGCTGTTCCTAGGTTTTACATTTTTGGCTGTTAATAGTTGCGTCCATAAACTCTGAGTGTCATATAACTTGTTTATAATTTATATCAACATAATATACATTATACATACAAACAAACGCTCAAAAAAACTCATGTGAAGTGGTTTGGCTATGTGGTACTAACAATCTGTGTTAGTGGTGTTTCCAAGTATCCAGCGAGTACCTCCGACTGAGGAAGAAAGGGTGTGTATTGATAAAGATAAGAGGGTTGTTGTAACTGCATTGTATAGGTAGTTAACTAAACTATTTACAACTAGTTTAACAAACTAGTCAAACTGGTCAAATTAAAACAACAACACTGGGTGTGGTTATACTATCACTATATGGTGTTATGCTCTTTGGGAGAGTGTCTGAACGATCAAGCAATGGATTGAAATTTGACAAAAAAAAACAATGGGAACTTGGTATATATCAGAGCCAAGTTAATTGTTCCTACTTAGGACCTTTGCCTTGTATACTACAAAGGGGGTGTACTCAATAGACTACAGTAGCAGTTACAAGAGGGAATATTCAATTCATATCTCACTTATTTAGGGTATTTAATTAGTATCCTCATCAAATTTCAAAGGAACTTTGATTAATTAAGTATGTATTGTCTTTAATTACTTACCTTTGCTTTTAATAAACCAAGTCCTACCGAACTCTGTGCATATATACACAACAACAGACTAGCTACCTTTTTTATCAATACTCGACCATCCTATAAGATCACATGATAACCACATGATTATATCATGATCACATACGCACCTCACAATTCAAAACAATTAATTCTAAAGATTTGTCGTCTATTGCTACTCGTGAATTCTTCTCATATGACATCCAGATATTTGCAGCAATAGCAGCAGTCACATGTTCTTTCTTCTCACTCCTACCAGCAAACGCCATCAATGACCCCTCCTGATTTAGCAACCTAACACAAATACAATATAACTCATATATATATATATATATATGTACATATGATAGGACTTACAAGGTACAATGTATACCACCTGTATTAGCCTGTTCCAGTACACGAGTAAGAGCTTTAGGTTTCAACATTCTTTCTGTTCTTGAATTTTAGTTATCACGTGATTTGTAAAGGGTGTGGTCCTTTAAAGCCACGCCCATTACCACGTGGAACTAGGTGCTATGGATGTAGATGAAATCCTGTCAGTTCATCATGAAAAATATAAATCCACTAATGTACATAAAGAAGTACAACTGACCTTTGACCTTGGTAACCTATTGGCTAGTGATTTAAACCACATAGACACATCACGACTGAGGTACGATAGATAGTTATGTATGTAGTATATCTGATCATGTGATTATAGACAAGAAAGGGACGACTACCTTAAAGAACTAGGAAGAGATAATACACAATTACTGATTAATGAGATATGGAAAGTTTGTTAATTATTGTATTCCATAATCATATTATTATATAATTATACATCAGTTACCCATTACTAGAGTAGAAGAAAGTGTTGTTGTTGAGGTATGTGATCAAACTAATCACATGATTATCATGTGATTATCTTCCTCTCCCTTTATAGCTTCCTCCACCTACCACTATTCTTCCTCGTGAAAAACCAGTGAGGTCACATGACATCAGATCACATGATATGTCATTTTATAATTTCTTGTAGATACCAAAACAGAAAGCTCCTACAAAATGGGAACAGTTTGCTAAGACCAAGGTATATATCGTGCATGCATTAATCATGTGACCACCAGTCATGTGACTGATTTGATTAGGGTATTACAAAGAGGAAAAGATCACACATGGTGTTTGATGAAAAAACACAGGTATGATGTACATTAGTTATCATGTGATAAGCATGTGACCAGTTAAAAATAGGAATGGAAACCAAGATGGGGTTATAAGAGAATTAATGATCCTAAAGATGATTGGCTAATTGAAGTACCAATAAATGCGGGTACTATATACTTGTATATACATATATACATAGTTACATACGTAGTTGCATACATATATACATACATATATATATATACATATACATATATACATACATATATACATACATATATACATACATATATACATTACATACATACATATATACATACATATAGATCCATATGAAGATCAATTTGAAAAACGTTCTGAAGCAAGGAAAGAAAGAATTGCAAAAAATGAATATCAGAGGTTAAGAAATATCGCAAAAACTGAAAAGAGTGGTAGAATAAAAGGTAAGATGATGTAGTGAATTATAGTGATTATAATTATATGTATTATGTATAGTACCATTACCACCTGCTGATACTAAGAAAATGAATAGACATCAGGTATAGATAGACATAGTATCTAGATAGATAGAATATCATTACACTCTATTTTATACATAGTTAACTCAAGCGTTAGGAACAGCTAGAAAATCCACTGCTTCAGTTGGAGTCTTTACTGAGAAACTAGTCAGTTAGTCTGAATTATTCTCATTAACTTCATACTTATTTTTGTAGGCATCTGAACCAACTCCTAAACATTCAGGAAAGAAAACTAAAGTGAGTTCTATTTATAGTAACTGTGTACTTATTAAACTGGTTTAACTAGTTTGATCCTCTTGTTGGTGTGCATTCAGAAGAAAAGGAGCGTAGTATTAATGTGTTAAAGAAAGTGACAAGGAAGAAGGAAATTCTTGATACAAGGAAAGCAACAAACACACTTATCTCTGAGGAACAAAGAAGGTATGTCTGGAATAATGGTATATTGTGTAATGGTGGTAAATAGTCTACTGGAACAGTGTAGTACACAATGGTGTATAGTACAGTGTAGTACACAATGGTGTGTAGTACACAATGGTGTGTAGTACAGTGTAGTACACAATGGTGTGTAGTACAGTGTAGTACACAATGGTGTGTAGTACACAATGGTGTGTAGTACAGTGTAGTACACAATGGTGTATAGTACAGTGTAGTACACAATGGTGTGTAGTACAGTGTAGTACACAATGGTGTATAGTACAGTGTAGTACACAATGGTGTGTAGTACAGTGTAGTACACAATGGTGTGTAGTACACAATGGTGTGTAGTACAGTGTAGTACACAATGGTGTATAGTACAGTGTAGTACACATTGGTTCGACTATATCTTGTTCTCTAGAACTCATAAAAGGAAAATAACAGGAGATGGAGATAAAGGTGCTAAGAAGAGTAAAAAGGGAGTGAGTCATAAAGCATTACCAAAGTCTAAAGGATTAATGAAGCAAAGAGCAAAAAATAAAAGAAAAAGAAAATAATTTTATAATTAAATTAATGATCTTTGAATCTTTGAAACATTCTTATTAGAGTATAAAGCAATGCTTCACTTTCCATTGGTTCCTATAAAATATAAATGTGATGATATATATATAATAAATCCTCATTCCTGTACCGATAATCCTGAGTTCCTGTCCTGAAGATATAAAATACCATTTGTAAGAGTGTCTTCATCAATTAATACACGGAATGGAGTACCAATGAGATCATGACTGAAGATATATATACATATATATATATATATCTTATTATATTATGAATCTTACAAATGTGATGACTCGGATGAATCCTCGTAATAACATTTCGTTAATATTCCTGCATGACATAGTTCCTCTGTTAGCTTACTACTAAACTGTACCAAATTATTATAAATATTATATAATACATTACAACAACTTACGAGATGTTGTGATCCATGTTGTGTGGGTAGTACAGCTACTTTAACTGGTGATAATCTAAAATCCAGTTTCAATAATGGCTATATATAATGAATAATATTAATTTAACGAGATTGATTTCAATACTCTTTTAATATTTACTCTCTTCATTTCATCAGAAAGTCTTGTCTGTTCAGAATACGAATCACACATAACAGCTAGAATACCTGATATTAATAATATACTATTAATAATATTATTAGGTGTAGCCAGTATTTATAACCTGTGTCTATCCTAAGTGATGAGATTATTACAGATGATGGTACTTCTCCTATATCCCATTGTATCACATTTATATCTTCCAGTGTTTGCTTACCATCAGGATAAACATACTATATATATACATACATGTATAATATAACATGATATATATAATACATGTATAATATAACACTATATACATGATATATATAATACATGTATAATATAACATGACATATACATGATATATATAATACATGTATAATATAACACTATATACATGATATATATAATACATGTATAATATAACACTATATACATGATATATATAATACATGTATAATATAACACTATATACATGATATATATAATACATGTATAATATAACACTATATACATGATATATATATAATACATGTATAATATAACATGACATATACATGATATATATAATACATGTATAATATAACACTATATACATGATATATATAATACATGTATAATATAACACTATATACATGATATATATAATACATGTATAATATAACATGACATATACATGATATATATATATATATATATATGTATAATATAAACAACCTTAATTGCATTCTTTTCTCTCCCTTCATCCAATATGAATTTTTCTGGTGATCTGGAAAACTGTAGATCTTTAATTTCCAAAAATCTTTCTGTCTTTTTTCTCACCTGTTTCCACCATCTCAAACGTCTTCTCTTCCAGTAAACTAACCATTCGTCTACATGTTTTGATGTACAGAAAAAGAATAGTTGACTGAATTCCATTAAAGATGAACTACGATGAGACCCATAATCTATCAATGTATGCATATACATTATGTATGTATGAACTAACTAGTAATTATATATATTACAATATCCATATATATATATGTTTGTATGTATGTATGTATGTATGTGACCTCTATTGCATTCTAAAGTGATTCCAAATGGAAGAGTGTATTTCTGAGTATTAGCATACTTTTTCAACTTTGATACTACGTCTATTCAAGTATAAATAGATGTATGTTGCTTCTACATACACATATGTACCATTTAGCTTATTACAAGATTTGTCTACTGTGTTGTAAGAGGTAATAAAATCCTTAATATAAGAAAGTGAATTAAATAATATTAATAGTATTATCCTTACTGTACAATGTATTGGGTTAATATTATCACTGGTACAAACTGTTGAATACCACCTGTATAAAAATAGCAAGGATCTGATTATAATATAGGAATGCTCCATAAACCAATCTTCATAGACACACTCTAAATTAATTACCATTCATTAATGAAGTTTCTTCTTAGCTCGTAACCAAGTGGACCATATCCAATTAACTGATCTGAACTGTTCTCTTCAAATGTGTTATTTCTACAAATGAAATATCCATTTCTACAGTATATAGATATCATTCTATGCAACTTGGACATCACTTTTTACCACGTGGGTCTGCAGATCAGCCACACCCCCACATAATTTAACCATTAGTGAACTGATTAGTCTGTAGTTCTGAACATGGATGTCTCGACAGAACAAGATGAGTCTCTTTCCAGAGCTCTTTCTTTACCAACAGGTATAGGAAAACAGTTGGGTTATCCATTCACACCTTTTCATAGTGGTAGTAAGTTTAGAGGCTATCAACAAAGTAAAGGGAACAAGTACAATGTCGAAGTTATATTTCAGGTATTGTAAATACATAGTAAATATAATAATGATGTACTAATTTATCATATAATAGCATGTGGATCATGATAATGATCTGTTGTCGGGATATCTTAAGATTCAGGGACTCACTGAGGTGATTATATACTTGTATACATAATATATGGCACTATAGTCTTGTCTCCATTTGTACAGGAATTTCCAACTTTAACTACATTTTTTGAAGGAGAGATAGTCGGAAACAGACATCCATTTTTGACTCGTAAATGGGATGCTTCTGAGGAGGTTGATCGCAAACACTGGGGGAAATTCCCTGCATTTCGACAGTTTGCTAAAACGTTTAATTCTGATGATTTTCAATATAGTCCTTTAAAAGAAACTGATCATATATTTATGAGATGGAAAGTAGGCGAGCAAATGAATATCTAACATACACCATTGATATGAATGTGTTTATATGTTCATATAATCGTATTAACGTTCAGGATAATAATATGTGCTTACATAGTATATATGTATACATAGTTTGTCTATAGCATATTATATGCTATTCAGAATATACAGTGTTCTCAATATAGTATAGCTTGTGATGGCAAAATATAATACTCCTTTGTTTTACTAATAGCACTGGAACATTTCAGATCCTGACATAGTTGTGCCTACACACTGACTATCATGACTTGTGAAGGACAGAATATGTATTATATAATCTTATCAATAAATCATATTTCATGTTTTCTTTTAGGAGTTATTTCTTGTACCTGATCATAAGATCACTGATATTCATGGTGCCTCGCTAGCTGGTTTCTATTATATCTGTTTGGAACAGTCCACTGGAACTATTGATGGCTTTTATTTTCATAGATTATCTGAATGGTAACTTCTATCACCATAAATTAATAACAATTATGGGTCCTATACTTAGAGTCTTCTTTAGTATAATTATTTATAATTTCAGTGTCTTAATGAAGGGTCCTTGTCTTAGCACCCCTCTATTATTATGTCATTGTCTTAATTAAGGGTACTAGACCTACTATTATAATTATTAAAGGGTCCTAGCTCTTACTAATAATTAACGATCCTTGTTCTATATTGTCATTTTACAGGTTTCAATCCATCACTCTACAATATGTTCCTACCAATGGACTATCCACATTCCAATTCCACTAGCAGTGGCTTTTATAGACTCATACTGGAACTCTCTTGTCATGTTCTCGTCATGTTCTCTCCTCCACTTTTGCTTCACCTTTGAAATGTTTTGAACAAAAATTATTGTGTTTTGAACAAAAGCTATCAATCATTCATTTATTTATATTCAATAATAAATTTTATTTATTATTATTAAAACAGCTGCAACTATCAATTTGACAATTTATTGAATTTAATTGTTAAAGTCTTTGAAGACACCTCCATGGTCTGGTAGATATGAAGATTAAATTTAATATACTTAATCTTCTTCATCTTGATCCTAGTTATAGTCTATTAAGTGTTAGGAACGTAGCACTATTACTGGAATTATTTAAAGCATTGGATGTAAGAGAAGAAATGGCATTAGATGGTGAGACACTGTATCCAGTTTAGAATACAATACATCATTAACTAAAACAACGCCCAGTCTATAATATATATATATATATATATATATATATTTGTATAATTATTATAATTATATTTCAGATATTCAGTTCTATGTTTTCATGAAACATGCTACTGATTTGAGTAGAGATGAGATTTATCTAGTATTTGATATATTAGATGTTGATCATTCTGGACTGATGGATTTTGATGAATTTTATCTCCTCATTGCAATTCTAATTGCTATTAAGGTATATGCATGGATACCCTCACGGCCTCACTATTATTAGAACAATAGGTTTATACTGTTACTATTATTAGAACAATAGGTTTATACTGTTACTATAATTAGGTTTATACTGTTACTATTATTAGAACAATAGGTTTATATTGTTACTATTATTAGAACAATAGGTTTATACTGTTACTATTATTTGAATAATGTTACTATTATTAGAATAGGTCTGTATTGTTACTATTTTTGGAATATACATTGTTACTATGACTATATCAGAATATGTTTTCAGGATAAACAACAGAAACAATTCATATATCGTCATTCTCGAACAGTATTTGAACTTCTTGATCAAGATGGTAGTGGAAATATATCTGCTGAAGAGTTTGAGACATTTGGGTTTCTATTTAACTTTCAAGTTAGTATATATATATACATAATTATGTGTATGTATAATTATATGTATGTATATATATATGTATGTATGTATGTATGTATGTATATATGTGTGTATGTATGTATGTATGTATGTATGTATGTATGTATGTATATATGTGTGTATGTATGTATGTATGTATGTATGTATGTGTGTATGTATGTATGTATGTATGTATGTATGTATGTATAATTATATGTATGTATATATATATATGTATGTATGTATGTATGTATGTATATATGTGTGTATGTATGTGTGTATGTATGTATATATGTATACATGTACGTATATATGTATGTGTGTATGTGTGTATGTATGTATGTATGTATGTATGTATGTATGTATATATGTATACATGTATGTATGTATGTGTGTATGTATGTATGTATGTATGTATGTACATACATATAGGGAGCTGCAGTGAGACAGATATTCACTGAATTTGATGTATCAGGAGATCAAGAATTGGATTATAACGAGTTTCGTATGTTTGCAATGGCATGTATTGACAGACAAAATGAGTTAGCAAAACAGGAAGATGGTAGTAAATGGTGGAAGAGATTTTGTACCATATCCTGAAATATCCAAACAAATACAAGTATACATGTGTATATATAAATAAACATGCATTTCCTGAAGTATCCAAAGATATACATACTTAACTAAACTATGTTAACTGTTACTTTGAAATGAGATCAGGTAATACAATATATATAATTTTACCTGTTGTACAAACATATGTACATACATAATAGAGTAAATATACATAGAATAGTGTATTTGTAAAGTGATGATATTACACACACACACACACACACACAATACACTTGTAATGTAATCATTGTCTATTCTGTATTGATTGAATTTATCAAGTCTTCCGAAAGTATTGAACAATTTTCTCTTGATCCGAGAAGACATTTTGATTCTTCAGTGAGAGACTGAAAATCACTATGTGAACTGTAAAATAATAAAACACAAAGAAGAGATGACAGAACACATATATCAGTATAGTACTACTAATGTAAGCTCTGTATAAGAACATGACTACATATTATAAGGAATTGTGGATGAAGTATATGGCTTCTACATATAATTTCATGTTTTCTAATGTTTAGAAAATGGACAGAACCAATACTTGTAAATACCACATGGGAGTGGTATACATTAGTTTTACATGCAGTCTTTCATGTGTATGAGAGGATCTGACATATATATATACCTGTAGTCTTTCATTAAGTACATAATTCTTTTAAGCCCCACCCACAACGGATCCCATCCACTTGAATGGTCTATAATTGCAATAACTATAAATGCAACCACAAGCAAGAGAGCTCCGAAAAAAAATAAAATTGAAAACTCAGTCTAGTGGATAAAAAGATATAAATAGATAATTAAAATATAGGCTCATTAGCACATACCTCTCCAACTACAATACTGTACATGAGACTTAATGGAGTAATTAGAGACAAGCTAAGAGTTCCTAGTAAAGAGGATGTCAACAAACAGCCCCTATTAATTAAAGGAATATGAATATTTAATTACATACAATTTATATATATGTACCATAACCATAGTAATTCAGAGAGGACTGTTCCTATAAATCCATTAATTAATAATAACGTCCATATATTAGAAGTGGGAGGTAACTCAAATTCTTCAATTCCAGTGTAGTGCCAGAACGCTAGTAATGGTAATAATAATAATGCATCCACGAGACCAACGAAACCAAAGAACATTGGAATTTCAAGACAATCATGATTAGGGACTGCTTTACTGAAAAACACCAAATAACACGCATACCTACAGTGTAATAGTAGATGTAATGTGATATATATTATATAGTATTGTAAATTCCGATGTATAATATATATATGTATTATGTGTAATGCAACCAAGTATAGATATATGTATAATAATATGTATGAAATGAAAGTATGTAATGATATATGTATGTATTATGAGATAGATGTACTCACAGTCCAGCTCCACCCACTGCATATAACGCTCCAAAATTAATACCACCTGTGTGATCACTTGATGAGGACAACCCTACCATAATTGTTCCACCCACACTAATTAAAATTAAAAATTGATATGTTAGATAATTATGTTGTATACATAATAATCTATCTATTTCCAGTCAATACACAATTGTTCTTACCTGACCGTAATAATGACTACTTTTGTGAGTGTAAATCTATCTTTATCCATTAATCTTGGGTATGGAAAGGCAGCCATAATTAACACAAATACACCTGACACACTTGATAATGTATTTACAGCAGCTACACTTTGTATATCTAATGCTCTAGCATATAGATAATTAGCAAAGAACCACTAGAGAAATAGTGCAATGAATATCATTATAATATCAATGAATATCGTTACCAGTATTCCGAAACACAGTGCAAGAACCACAACATGCCTGACAGAAAGTGGTGTAACAGGTTTAGGTATACCTGTATTGTGTGATGAGTGTACTGGAGAAGAAACTTGTTTCACTTCAACTGTACGACTGAATCTATACAACATATTGTTTATAAACAACATAATTTTGTTTACACATGATAATGCATTTGTTAACAACAAAATCATTATATTTACCTGACTCTACTGTTAGCATTTCTTCTGTTCAGAGGAGCAGAAGAGGAAGATGTTATTTGTTGTTCAGAAGATGGCTGATTAGAACGAGGGAGGTTAAGTGACAAAGGTAGTTCCCATTCCTCATGACATTTAAGAGGTGCATACTGGGAAGGGCCCTATGAAATAATACAATTATCTATGGTCTCATTCCAAGACTACCACAACCCAGGTCTGGGGATGAGACTAATACACATCTGATTAACTAGTTACTCACCAACATTGAACATCCATCTGATAACTGGGAAGTGGTAGATGTAACTGATGAGTTGAAAGAGTCGGATTCTAGTCCATGTTCATTATCTGATGAGATGTTGATGCTAGTTCCTGATATATGTCTCTGTGATAATAGTATACAATACACACACACATGGTATATACATACATATAGTACATAACTACATACACACATGTATATACATATATATATATAATATATATATATTATATAATTATACATACTGAATGATTGTTATATAAACATTATCAATATTATATGTAAACGCCACGATGATAAGAAATTAATTACCTACCTCATTAGCAGACTTGTATTGAACATTATTCTCAAAATCTATACTCTCTGTTACTCTCTCTCTCCTGCGTTTACACTTACACTCTGTGCAACACAATCGTTGCCATGGACGCCAGAATACAAAAGGCAAAAGATATATTGTGAATAGAACAGTCTTGAAGTATACAGTAAAGAAAGGTTTGTTGTATGATTGTTGATTGAATAAGTACTGTAGTAATAAATGAAAAATACATCATAATTATTATAATGTACACACTCTATATCGCATATATGTATGTACATATGTACAGCATCACTCCTTCTTTATATATAACTACATGCATATACCGGTATGGCTATATAAATTATAGTCTCATTTCCAGACATGAGTCTCTGGGAATGAGACTAATGCATATATACATAGCCCCTCCTTTTTGATAATATATTACATTCAGGTTTCTTTTCTTGTATACATAAACACAAATATATATTCATACTTATATGCATATATGTAAAGTAAATTGATGTATTTTGTTGCCCGGAGAAAGTACAAACTTACACCAGTTCCTACCTTAGTGAGACCTGCTGATCCTACCCATATTAGATCCACTATCACTAACAAGGCTACACCAAACATGTGTCTCTTATCCAAGGAGCCATTACATCTAGAATATCTAGATCCATTAGAGCCCATACTGTCATCATTTGCTGAGTTCTGCAAACCAGCCACACCCACTTCTTCTCCAATCACGTGTAATTCTTCTTGATCATGGCTAGTAGTGTTTCTCTCTCCTTCCATTCTCTTCCTTCTAATTCACTTTATCTCTTTTGTAAGCGACAGTTTGGTCTCGTCTCAAGACACTGGGGTAAGTTTTGAAAGCGGATAGTTCAAAGGCTCGTATACATATTATATTGTAGTAGTATTAATACTGGGGGAACATACGACTTCCTTTATGTATTTATGTATTCATGTCATTTTCTGTTTTGATAACAGTGTAGTAACATGTGTCAATTATTACTACAGAACGTAAAAGGTTTTATAAACAGGTTGTAGTTCACAGATTATCAGGTATCATATTACTAGTTAGTATCTTGTGTAAGTGAGATTCTTTGTAGATGATCAGTACGGAGTGTGTTTAGATAACCGCAATCTTCGCACGCCTTTTCGAAAGGTTTTTGCAGTGCCAAGTAAATCTTTAGCTCTCGCAGTAGCTCAAGAATGGGATGTACAGACTGGTATAATTCAGCCATCATTAATGCATCTGGTACAATACATACATACAATGTAATCATGAAGTGTGATATTTAATATTTGTTTTTATAGACTGGACTTTGTAATACTGTTATTGATAATCCATTGAATAACACAAGAGATGATTTAGTGAAGCAAGCAATACGATACCTCACATCTGATACAATATGGTAAGTTATGGTATTATGAAGGTGGATCAATAATCACATGATCACTTATCTGCAATCTGATTGGATGTAGTAGTCAATAATTGCTTTTGCGTTTTCATGTTGTCACTACAAGAGCTGTAGTCCAATTCCCATTCCTACTATCATTTATAATTACATTCCAATACCCATTCCTACTATCATTCGTAATTACATTCCTGTATCTTCATTCCAATACTCATTCCTACTATCATTCGAAATTACATTCCGGTATCTTCATTCCAGTACTCATTCCTACTATCATTCGTAATTACATTCCTGTATCTTCATTCCAATACTCATTCCTACTATCACTCATAATTACATTCCAGTATCCTCATTCCAATACTATAGTTTTCGATCGACAGAACCAGTGTTAGCAGAATTACAAGAAAAAGAGTGGGACCCCATATTAAAGTGGTTTAATGAAAGGTGTGTTTTTATCAGTCTGTTTACAAGTATAGATTCAACTGATAATTTCTTATATCAACATTGTGTGGTTAATTATGGATTATATATATATTACCGTAGCAACCACATTATGAGAAATGTTATCAATCCAGTTATAGTTTATTACATCAATAAACTTGCTTGTGGTATAATATGTACATTTATAGAAGATGTAAAGATTGCTTTGAGTTTCATACCAGGAGATTAGGAAAGGCGTGGATGGAATCGCTACCTATATTACTAACATAGACATGATGTATAATAAATGAAATGTTTTTCCGAATATAAATTATTATTTATAGTAAATTATTAGCACAAGTATGGCTAATTGAACTGTATCGCTCTTCCTTTACTATATATAATGTAATATATCATATAATTATGATCATAATTATGCTATTAGGTTTAATGGAGATCTAAAATCTACTACATCTCTGACAATGTGTCTGCCATCCCTGGAGCTGATAGATAGTATTACTGAGTACATAAATGGTATGGATGTCTGGTCTGTGGCAGGTTAGCTTTGGTTATCAGAGGATGTTGTAGTGGTTAAGTCAAATGATACACTTGAACCATTAGCTCCTCCTGATACTTAGTGGTTTCTTTGTGTATATGCCTTTTATCTTACCCATTGCAGACCTTTTTGTTTCTGTTCTTACCCTCCTATATACACCCTTCAGGGTTTTCACATGCTTTGGAATCAAATTCTTCTCTTGTCCTTACATCAGCTTTGTTTGGAGACAGAGTTGACCCTCTCCAAGCTTGTGAACTATCACAGTTAGAAATGAGACACCAGGTCTGTTAGTTATGTTGTAATTATAATTATATTAAGTTACCTAATGTATACACAAGTACATATACGCTGTAGATAACATTGCATGTACACCTGTCAACTGAAGCCTTTGTAATAACTAGGTCAAGGCATGCCTGAACATAGTCATCTCAATAATATTATTCATAGTTTTCAAACTGAACATGTCATTATTGACTCCTACACATTTAATCTCCCAATAGACCAGTCGTTGGGGTACTGTTGAATGGCAACACAGTATTGAAACTCAAGATCTGCTATCACGTCTCTCGGCTTCACTTCTTCTGATGCAATTATCAAAGGACTTGACCTTGTTCACCTCTAAAGAGCTATCATGACCCCATATCCAGAACCTGTTAAATTCTTGTAGGCAGGTTGTAACTTGCTTTTCATATAGTATTATAATTAGAAATAGGCTCTGTATGACATGATATCTTTGATGTACTTTGTTTACAGTTATGACATTAGTACATATAATATAATATTATATATGGGCATACAGATCAGCTGTTGACATGTCTCTAACTGGATGATAAAAATAATAATCGTGAGTGGGTGTCTATACTGTGCTTATATAAGTCATCAAGTAATTAGTTATTGCAAGCTGTGCAACTGCTCTACAGCTGACAAGACACATCATCACAGCTTGGAATAAAGGAGATATGAGTTGTTGCGTTGAAAAAGAACATCGATCTGGTCTCCATGAGACTTTACAGAAATTACCAGAAATAGGATGGTATTATGGGAATTTGTCCGTAGAAGAAGCAGAGAGCATTCTCAAAGACGAGCCAAATGGAGCGTTTCTTGTAAGAGACACAAACGATTCGCCAAAAGATACAGAATTGTACACAATTACTTTCAAGATAAGTGGTCGATGTGGAAGTGTTAGGGTGGAATATTCTAAAGGTTACTTCACATTATCCCTAGCAGATCCAGGTTTACCTCTATTTCGCACAATGATGGATTTAGTTGGATATTCCCATAATCGTTCAATTGTACAGAAGAAACCTGTTTGCGTACTAACTGGACATCACAGATCCAGAGATATATACCTCTTCTTGAAAAAACCTGTGAATCGCCATGCAAAGATGCACTCACTACAACACTTATGTCGTCTCACTATTAGCACACACGTCACATTGGATAAAATACCAAATCTACCATTACCTCGACACTTGAAAGACAACTATCTTCTGCAAAATCCACTTTTGGATGAAGATCTGTATGTATTAGAAGATGATGTTTACTCGGAACTGTCATCAAGCTCCTCAAACAACTCTGATCTTGATCTACCTACTGGGGATACATGATACATACAAATTATTAATGCATATATCCGGAATACATGTTCCATATTGGAATGTTTAGCAACAGTATCAACTTATTCCATAGAGCGAAGTTATGTTTTAGTTCTAATTTTAACCATCCATTCATCCATCTGTCATCCATCCACACATACACACACACACACACACTTTATTGTACACCATCAAACAATACAATCTCGACTATACACATAACTATTGAAGTATTGGATATCTTATTATGTATGTCTGTTTATTTGAATGTATCAATATTGTATCATATATCCAGTGATATTTTGTACCAGGTATCATAGTGTGTGGTTTTATACTGTTTTATATCAAATTTAAAATGAAACTTGTTCAACTACCTCAAAATCATTTTGTTGTTTTCTCTAAATCAAGTGACATGTATAAAACAAACAGTTACTGTTTATTTGATTGGCTTCATGATTGTAACTTGTGAAATTTTAAATGGCATGGATGTAATTCCATTTTTGGGTATCTACGTAAACATACTATTGAATGCAGTACGTTTGGTGTGAAGCTCTTCAGTAGACCACACAATATAAAAATGTATTACCTTTTCTAACATTTATATTGAATAGCTTAGCAATTATACGAAAGACAAAACAACAATGAATATAATTAAGACATCAGTAGGATCACTCTAAATAATAGCGATGATCCATAGATACATTGATGAGATGTATTAACTCTTTCAGTGAAGTTGAGTTCATCAATGCATCTCCTATGCTTGCTACAAACACCGTAGTAACATTATATAACTATTGATACCGGTATTACATGTGCCTTAGAGCAGTGAAGATGTGTGACATTTAATATTGTACATATTTACACATAAATATATTCCTTACTATATAATTAAACTAGTGTAATAACTGTCAGATACGTCCACAGGAGTATGTATACTTGTACATGCATATAATTTCTACAGTCATCAAATTACACACGAGAATGCTGTCAGTCAACACACGATTAGAAGTATAACAAATAATTAATAATAACAGTATAAGAGTGGTATTATCAGATGAGGTTTGGGGGGTTGGAATTCTCAAAACAAAACTGAAGAGAAGCCAAGCCAAATTCATAGATAGCTTGTATGTATGTATACACAATTACAATTATATATACACATATAATATGTATGTATAATATACATAAAACACATACATACGTGTGCATACATACATATGTACAATACTAAATTCAGCTATGTATGTACAGAAAAGATATAAAAAGGTTCAACTATGATTTGATACTCTGCATTGGAATAATTGGAGGAGAAGAGCAAAATTCTAACAAGTATCTTTTTAGATGAGGAGGAAGAGGTAAAGTTTCAACATCTTCCGGAGTCCTCCATTGTCGTACAATTTCAATTCTACATAGGTGCTGTAAAGAGAGTACCTCTTTTAATACTGGATATCGTAAAGTAACAAAAAGTTCTCCGATTTCTGGGATATCCACGTAAAAGTATTTATTATCGTCCCTAACGTAATATTCTATTAAGTCTACAACTGAAATAAAAGAAGGTAGGTCTTGAGTTGATGAGTCCAGTTTAAATAACCCTCTACTGAAATGAACCCGAACACTGATAACCATTCCGTGTGCTTTCATAGATAATGTAAATAAATGACACGGATCATTACTGTCTCTGAGAATAAATGATCCATTTAGTGTGTTTTTTAATATTGCATCAGCTTGTTCACCATTTAATTCACCCCAATACCAACCACATAACTTGAGACGATGTAATATATCTGAAAGACTCACCTGAGGGAGGAGTGGAGGAGGATATTTGTACATATGGTATTTAGAATATTTTGACTTACCCTATGATTGCGTGGAGCTTTAGACATCACCATTTGTAGATGTCCTATCTTGATTACCTGTTCCTAAAGACATGTGAATGGTACCTTATACATAAGGGTTAATGAGCATTACCCACCCACCACTAGTAAACAGTCCTCTATCTCCTCCTCTGCAATTAATTAAAATTTTAATTACTGTTTAAAGATGTCTGGACTCAAGACAGTTGGGCAATTTTTAGTCCTGCTAGCTGGTCTAACAGCCTTATACAAGACATACAGAAGATGGAGAACATATAAAGCTGTTCGTAAGTTAGCAGGTAAAGTGATTCTAATCACTGGAGCAAGTGGAGGACTTGGAGAAGGTATACAAGTATAATTAGTGGGCGGGGCTGGTTTAATTAATTAATTAACTATTATGTAATTTTTAGCTATAGTTAGAGTTCTACATTCAGTTGGTGTAAAAGTGATTCTTGCTGGTCGTGATATCCATAAACTTCAACAGATCAAGTTTACTCTGGATTCCGAAACTCCAGGAAATGTATGTATGGACATATGTATGTATATGTATGTATGTATGTATGTATGTACATGTTTTATTGTCAGGGTACTACTGTACGACATTCACCAGCCATATTGGAGCTCGACCTCACAGAGGGACATACGATTGTTGATCGTGCTCACTCTGCTCTGAATCTATTTGGTCATATTGATGTACTTATCAATAATGCTGGTGAGTTGATGATATACGTATAGGATAGATGGATTTTAGTCACATGACATAGGTGTGAGCTCAAGGGGTAGTGTACTAGAGACTGATATAAGAGTTGATCGTACTATAATGGAGACTAACTTCTTTGGCCCTATTCAACTCACTAAAGGTTAGAATATCTGTAACTATGGCAACCTTGACGACAATGTAAATTTAATATTTCTACTGTGAGTGAACATGATCACTCAATTTTAATTAGTTTTTATTATTAATTATAGCACATATTTAATTAAAAATAATATGATTATATTTTTATGTAGCACTCTTGCCATCAATGTTGGAACGAGGTTGTGGACAGATTGTAGTCATTAGTAGTATACAAGGCAAAATGGGAGTGCCCCTTAGATCATCATGTCAGTAATTACGTATAATTATAAGATGTTATATTCTCTTCTCTCCAGACTCAGCATCTAAACATGCATTACATGGATATTTTGATTCTCTAAGAGTAGAAGTTGCTCCCAGAGGAATTTCTGTAACACTGGTTTGTCTTGGATATGTTCAAACAAGACTATCAGTAAATGCATTACGTGGAGATGGTAGTCAACATGGAGGTAGGTATACTTATATATCATCTATTTATCCATTAATATGTATCTATTTTAGTGACAGATGCTACCACAGCTAAAGGAATGAGTGTAGAGAAAGCAGCCCATAAAACTATTGAAAGTTTTTCACTTCATAAGAGAGAATGTGTATTAGCCAAACCAATTCATCAAATAGCTTTATATATTAACATGTTATGTCCTGAATTAATAGACTGGATACTTAGAAAACGAGCTAAAGTTAATTAATTAATTCATTAATTTTAATTAATTCAGTGAGTTCTGCAAAAAAACATCAAAAAAAAACAAGTTTGTCAAATCTATAGATTGAGTTATTAATAATATATTTTATATATTCTCCATATGAAATAGGAACATATTACTAATGATAGAGAAGTATGAAGGACCTTTCGATAGATATCATTACGTCTTACTAGTACCACAGGAGAGCGAGTACTCAACTCATGACTTGGAACTTTAGTGATCTCCTCACCATACCAGTCCACTTGATACTTACAACATGGATCGTATTGCCACGAGAAGTTGTATACGAAAGCACAAGATATGCCAAATATTCCCAATGGTATCGGAATGTAATTAGTTAAATGTCCTGGTACAAGAGGAAGGAGTATCAATGTCCCTAAGTTTGCTATGACAGATGATTTGTGCAAGAAATTTCCAAATTTTATCCATCGTATAACATCATCTCCTAGTGTCCGAGGTTCAATAACTATAAGAGAATAATTCTTTTCAAGAACTGATTCAAATTCTTTCTCAAATTTGTCCTTGGTATCACGTGATCTGGTCCCACCCACTTCTCTACGCACAATATACCATTCTTGATCTCTCTGTAATTGCAGCCTAATATTAATAATAAATTTAATAAATATAATTTTAATTCATTAATATATAATACTTACTCTCCACTGTTGTTCATTTCTGTTACCTTCTGCAGCTAGCCAGTTTTCCAGACCACACCCACTGACACACCCCTTCACAAAATCATGTGATAGTAGCCCTTCCTCCAGACTCCAGTTCACTGAGTTCAGCTTTACATGTTGTATGTTGTGCTCTAAAAAGTAAAGGATATTCTAAAAGATGGCTCTGTTCGGATTTGGTGCCTTTTCTACTCCTATTGGATCTTTAATAGGTGAGGAAAATAACATTATTCTAAATGAAGTATGTGATAAAATATTATGATATGTTTTCCTTTTACTAGAGCAAGCTACAGACAATTCAGCATCTGCTGGTAACATAGCTCTTCATTTACAAATATGTGATGCTGTTAATGATAACGATGCTGGGTAAATACACATATAATAATAATAATAATAATAATTAGTGCACGAATTAATTAATTAATTAATTAATTAAATGGGTCAATGATTAATTACTTCCTTTAGACCTAAAGAAGCTGTTGCTGCTATCAGAAAGAGACTTACAGGCAACGCAAAGAACTTTCATATTATAAATCTCACATTGACAGTAAGGAATAGATTAAAAAGAGGGAAATTCCCTTTTTAATTATGTACTTTTAGGTTCTTGAAACTTGTGTTAAGAATTGTGGTATTCGGTTTCATTCTAAGATAGCTCAAAAAGATTTCTTGAAGGATTTGATGAGTGTTATACATGCCAAGGTAGTGTTTGTATTTCCTGTTTAATTAATCTGTTTTTATTACCTGTATATAAGCATACATACTTTCATTATGTGTTACCGTTACCATGGTGATATATGTTATTGTAATATTATGTAATTAAATTAAAAAGCACAATATAATGAATATTAATTAGTTATTGTTATATCTATAGAATAATCCTCCTACTATTGTGTGTGAGCGTATATTGGGTTTAATTCAATACTGGACCGATGCTTTCAAAAATAAACCACAGCTATCTGCTGTCCAGGAACTATATGAACAATTGAAAGATGAAGGAACTGAGTTCCCTCCATTAGATCTAGACTCATTGACTCCTGTGGATACTTTAAATAGAGTATGTATATACATCACATGACACATCATATTTTCATGTACTAGTCACCTGATCATGTTTTATAATGCACTCTTGAGAATACTTAATTCGTAACTACCTGTGATTATGTGACACTTGGGCGGACCAATCAACATCTCAATTTGATAACGTACTCTAACCTATGTTGAGCCTCACACTTTAAGAATATTATTATTATTATTATTATTATTATTATTATTATTATTATTCATTAGGGTGGAGCAAGAACAGCAGGCAGAGCACAGGTACGTATGTGTGTTATATTAATACACTACTAGACACATTTGAAATGACCGATAACCACTTCTAGTCATTATACTTGTTACTAATTCTGATATACTCACTATGATAGCACTATACAGGCTTTCATTTAGAAAAATTGTCAAGGGGGGGCAAAAGTTGAATGTTGAGAACTTTGGGGTGGCGATGTATAGGGTTGGTGTGGTCTGCACACGAACTGCCGAGGGGGGTATGGGGGCATGCTCCCCCAGGGATTTTTTTGGTGTTAGACGCTCTGAGGTCATTTCTGGTACATTTTCAGACCACAATGATGTAACTGTTTGAGATACTATTTTTGGAATCTAAACCCAAAATAGTTGTATTTAGCTAACTATTAACATTAAAAATATTTTTGGGCAACCAAATTCCCAAGGGGGGGCAAGACTCTAGCAAGGGGGGGGCGAATGCCCCCCCCTGCCCCCCCCCTAAATGAAACCCTGCTATATATACTCAGTGGTGTGGAAATAGGCAGTCGTGCAGGACATTGTCCGATAAATCTAGTGAATGTCCAGTAAATTGAAACTGAACTGTATACAAACTATTACAAAGTATATGGGAGCAGGACAAGAGTGGTGAAAATAGGTCAAAATGTCCGGTAGCTGGCTCACTATTTCCACACCCCTGTATATACTGGTTCTAATGAATCTCATTCTGGTTCTAATATTACATAATTTCTGGTTCTGATAATATTGTAGCTTGAACTTGTTCAACCCGGAGGTGGAAGTAATACAAGTGGACAAGTAAGGACCCGCTCTTCACAAAGACCAGTTGGTCCATTAAAACCAGAACAAATCGCTAAACTCCTTTCTGAACTTGATGTGGTTAGAAGGTAAGGAGATTATTAAATACGATATAAGTAGACAGATTCCCATTCTGGTACAGGAACCTGGATGTTATGAATGAAATTCTTGTTGAGAATGAGCCTGGCAAAGAGAAAGAAGATGATTTGACTCTCATGCAAGAACTAAATACCACACTCCGAGCTATGCAAGAGAGAGCCACCATGTTGATTGGACGGATAGCTGATGAAATAGTACTAGGTATATTTGAAATAGATAAACATACATACATACATACATACATACGTACGTACGTACATACATACATACATACATACATACATACGTACATACGTACATACATACATACGTACGTACAAACGTACGTACAGACTGTTCATACTAAATTATTTTTCATGTTTTCAGAGAGTCTCTTACAAATTAATGATGAACTAAATACATCATTTACAAGATATGATCGTCATATGAAGAATAGACAGGCAGTTTTACAACAACCACAGCAAGTGTCAGAGGATAATGTGACTCCACTTTTTGTACCTCTAACCTCTGATGTATGATAAGAATTAGGATTTCTGCACCATTTCTTTATTCATCCACTCATCCACTCATCCACTCATCCATTCATCCATTCATCCATTCATCCATTCATCCATTCATCCATTCATTCATTCATCCATTCATCCATTCATCCATTCATTCATTCATCCATTCATTCATTCATCCATTCATTCATTCATCCATTGTCAGATTTATTCAGATATCATTATGTATGTATATTGTTTCTTAGCCTCAGGATACCTCACTTCCAGAAATTACTTACCCTTCATTGGATTTACCACCTTCGTATGAGGAGAGTGGAGGTGATACAGCAGTAGGTCAGCTCATCGACTTAGGAATTGAACTGGGTCCAATCAGTAATGGAGGACAGGTACCACCTTCACAACAAAATGAGGGAGAGGGAGATATCGTGACTCAACTAGCTCAAATAGGTATATCTATCTATCTATCTATCTATCTATCTATCTATCTATCTATCTATCTATTTGGTTATCTCTTGTATATTTAGGTATCACAACAGAGACAAATAAACAAGAAGAACTGACCACATCGGATCGAGATGAGTTTGATATGTTCGCTCAAAGTAGAATAGCGTATAGTACTGGAGGATCAACATATGACGATATCATGCATCAAGGACAAGGGATATCCATCTCATCAGCTCTGCATAGACAACCTCAACCTCCACCACTAACAGATTCAAGGTAGGGAGCTCATCTAATGTTGAGAACAAATGTCACATGACTTGTGATGAGAGTCATGTGACTAATTAATTATTAAAGCTAAGTCATGTGACTAAATAGTGATGTTTACAAGCTGTGGTGACAATTTAAATTTTTAAAAGTCATGTGATAGATCATGTGACTTGTGTCAATATTATTTATAGATCACATGATTCAGTTCAATAATTAACCTTAATAATATTATAGTACTCTAATATGATATATTATTAAGGATAGTTCCTCGTTATATAGGTATGAAAATCTCCAGACATGGTTGTCTGAAACTGGTGATCCACCAAATCCACAAACACAACAGACTATTGATGATCAAGTTACAAGTCAAGGTATTAATAATATTCATTAATTAATAATAGTTGCTATGGTTACTAATAGAATTTGATCAATTCTTGGCTCAACGTGCTGGTAAAGGAAGACATCGTCCACAAATGCAACAACAGGAAGAAAAATCAGACGAATTATTTCAGCTGTAAAAATCATACTCATTATATTATCTTGTTAATTAATTAATTAATTAATTATAGCTTGTTTAATGAACCATCAAATTTAGTGGTCATTAAGTAGTTGAAAATGATTTTAAACCATTTTTTTGTTTAAGTAAAAAATAATTATAAAATACGAGTCCTAGCTAGTTCACACATAGTAATGAGCATATGATGATTATATAATTATAATTGTAATTTTTGAATCACAATAATTATAGTGTATTCTAGGAATCAGTCTTGTGTATAATTAATTATATTAAAATACTACAGTATGAAAATAAGAGAACCTAATCCATATGGGAATGAGTCTGCAGCACCAATTCCACATGGGAATGAGTCTACAGCACTGATTCCACATTGGAACAAGTCTATGAATGTTTTGGCCAACATGATGCAGCAGCTTTCTTCATATCAATTTCAAATTTCTAAATTTGTGAAATAACAAGTGATTTATGTGTGTGTGTGTGTTTGTGTGTGACCTTTGCAGCTGCCTCTTCTTCTGGTGATAATTTCACACATTCTCCTTCGTGCCATTGTTGCCGACATTCACAACAATATGGAATCTATAAACAGTTATTACTAGTACATGTATGTTATTATTAATATTTAATACACTCACCATACATGTATTACACATCACTTGTTTTCTCAATTTTTTTTCAAGAGGCACAGGTTGTTCTTGTGTACGCTTGAAAAGCCTAGAAAGGAAGCTCCAAGCCCCTGTAGATATAATATACATAATTACAAGATTATAATTATAATGAACATACCTCCAGCAACTACAGCTGTAGGTTCTGTTCCAGGGGGAAGAGTCACTTCTGCATCCTGGCCTGCATTGAAATTTATAGTTGTATTACATGAACCACAACTCATTCCTTCGGTGGAAAGAAATGATTCAAGTGCTAGTTTTTGAAATTCCCCATACTAAAATATATAAAAACAAATACATAATTATATACATATTCATAAATTACTTACAAATTTTTTCCCATCTATGAGATAAAAATGGTGGGGATCAGCTATGGGAGAGTGGCTACAATCAACTCCTATTGAAAGTAATATTTCAAATGAAGTTATGTAGGTATAGTAATACTGTAGGTTGTTAATTTACACTTCCTTACCTGGTCCAGGACAAGGCAATGAATATCCTAGTATATCGAAGTTCTTGAAACCATTAGAAACCAGTTTCATGTGACACATAGCAATAAAACAGTCAGTACACATTGTGTGCCTACTACTACAACTAAACAACATAACAAGTTCACTATGGAATAAATAAATGAATATATATAAAGGTAGACAGATATTTATTTATATATACTAACTCTTTTTCTCCACATTTCATACATGGTAACTTATGAATATTTTCTCTTAGCTGACGTAAAAGAGGTACATCTTCAAAACATTGTCTGCACTGAAATTTGACTATTGGCTATATATAGAATAAATAAGCATGTACATACACATGTATGTTGTCTATGTACATATATAGATTACATACGTATGCACGTAATACTACGAATGTACATACATTTATGTAGTCTATGTAGCATGTACATACATATTACATACATACGTACATATGTATGTACTACTACATATTTATATACATGTAGGTAGTCTATGATATACATATATACAACACCTAAAATAGCATGTTAGTACTATCCAAAAAGCTAGCATGAAATTATTTTAACTATTATTAAATCTTCTTGAGTAGCCAATATCTGAACTATGTATCAATGTACATACATACAGATATCTTCATACCTTCACATTGTTCCCACATTGATTACAACTACCATATATTAGATCTAAATCATCAGTGAAGAAATTAACAGGATTTTGAAGTGTAAAATTATTCTGTAATGAAACTAATATATAATACTTCTGAGTCGTTAGTTAGTGACTAACCTTTCTACATTGACTACAAATCAGGATTGGCCTTAAGGAGCTCACCATTCCACATGATCTACAATAGCCATTGTAATCTCCTATTAAAAGTGAAATAATCATTTGCTTCATTATATTTTTACCATACCTTGTGGATTGCTTGTGGATTCCACTGATGAAGATTGCTTTTGCAACACAGAAGCAACTTGTAAAAACAGCACAGTTGCTTGTGCTTTGGGTAATGCACGCTAAATGGAAAGAAATACTATCATATATACACACACACACAAACACACTTGTATGTACTTCCAGCGAGACGTTATCAGATAGACGAGATCCTTGATGTAGTAAAATCAAATGTTGATTGTCTATCTTCAGTTCTTTGGCCGATTTAACAATCACATCTTTTATTGTACTAGTCCTTGACATATACAGTGTGATCTTCTTTTGTCCATGCTGTATGTTCAGTCCCATACGAGAACTACCACCAGTAGCCATAATTGACCTCTCTGATGACAGATTAATTACAAGGGATTTTCCCATAATGAATAAAATTAAAAAGGGACTCCCCCTGTAATTACTTTGCTATAGTTCGTTTTAATTCATAAATTAGGTGGTACAATATCTTTTAATACAAAATAATGATGTTTTGGTAGTTCGGTGACGTTGATGAATTTTCTGACTGGTCTCTTGTGCCATTTCCTACCTCGTTGTGGAACAAGAGCTTGACGTTGGACTCGAGTAAACTTTACATGTCCATCCACTAAAGAAAATAAAGTATGGTCTCTACCCATTCCAACCTATATCAAAAACATGTCATGTGATTACTCATTTGATGATCATGTCACAAACATTGCTTCCTGGACAATACACTGTCCCTCGTTGTCGGACCAACACGTTGCCAGGGGCAACCAATTCTCCTATGAGATGCAAAATAGTCAGACAATTCTGACAATCATTTATTCCCTAACCATCTCCACATTTAAGACCAAGTCGCTTGCCAGCTGTCTTACGACCATTACGACTACTTCCTCCTGCCTTCTTGCTGGCCCATCTTCTAAGAGTAAATGTCAATGAATTATTGAATGCTGTGAAAAGTAAAGATTCCTCAAATATTATTGAAATAAAATATTCATTGACTTACAATTCCATGAAAACAACAATCTACCAGTAGCCATTTTCATAAGTCCACCACGTGGGTGCCACACCCATATTCCATGTTGCTATGATACAGTTACCATAGTTACATAGTTCCCTCCAAAAATAACAACATGGGAGATGAACAAGAGAAAGGAGGAGAGCCATATATTACTCGCAGAGCAGAGTCTCTGGACTCTGAAAGAGTTGCTCAGTTAATTAAAAGACAAACAGAAAGTGTTTTTGGTAGACTAAATACCAATGATATAATGTGAGTTATATATAATTATATATATTATCATGCTATTTTTATTATCTATACTTATTTCAGAGAGAAAGCCAACCTAGCCATTACTTTGGCGGGAAAAGAGGACCAAGTGTTAGCGTTTGCAGCATTCTATGACTACCCATTCATAGAAAATGTTGAACAAAGTAAATGGGAAGTCTGGCTATCTTCTGTTTGCCAATGTCCATATGGAAATGTATGTCTTGAAGAGGATATCAAATAGTCATTTATCACTCTTCATTCCTAACATATAGCCATTAAACTCTCTCTTCTTGAGACTCTTTGTAGCACAAGATGGATACTCACAAGGGGCTTTGACTGAACTCCTTAGGTACTGAAATACATACATACATACATACATGCATACATACATGTATACATACATATTGTTATTTAGGACTGTATTTGTTGCTGTGCCACTTCTACAATACATATTTCTTCCTGTAATACCTGGAACAAATATAGGTACGTTTACATGTATGTACATGTATATGTGTGCATGTATATGTATGTATGTACATGTTTGTATGTATGTATGTATGTATGTATGTATAATGTATATACCATCATTGCCATTTAGGATCAATTTTGGAGACTCATTTTTCCCTCCTTCCATCTTGTAACGACTCTCCTTCATCTCTTGTCTATGTCACTCAAAGACATCAACATTATCCAATGCTACATGTGAGACAAGCTATCGTTGAGGATAATGATGATCTGATGCCTGTGTTACAACAGTATGCACCAGGACAAGGACAACTAGCCAGTCAATATGGTATATGTATGTATATGTACATATATATATGCATGTGTGTGTAATACTGTGTATGTATGTATGTATGTACATGTACTATATAATGTACATGTATTAATATGTACATGTACTATATAATGTACGTGTATTAATATGTACATGTACTATATACTGTACGTGTATTAATATATATTAGTACATGTACTATATACTGTACGTGTATTAATGTGTACATGTACTATATAATGTACGTGTATTAATATGTACATGTACTATATAATGTACATGTATTAATATATTTTAGTACATGTACTATATACTGTACGTGTATTAATGTGTACATGTACTATATAATGTACGTGTATTAATATGTACATGTACTATATAATGTACGTGTATTAATATGTATTAGTACATGTACTATATACTGTACGTGTATTAATGTGTACATGTACTATATAATGTACGTGTATTAATATATATTAGTACATGTACTATATACTGTACGTGTATTAATGTGTACATGTACTATATAATGTACGTGTATTTATATGTACATGTACATGTACTATATAATGTACGTGTATTTATATGTACATGTACATGTACTATATAATGTACATGTATTTATATATACATGTACATGTACTATATACTGTACGTGTATTAATGTGTACATGTACTATATAATGTACATGTATTTATATGTACATGTACATGTACTATATAATGTACGTGTATTTATATGTACATGTACATGTACTATATAATGTACATGTATTTATATATACATGTACATAGGTGATTACTTCATTGCTGAATTGATAGAATCTCAAGATGATAAGCATCATACTGTTGTGGCAGAGGTACATTAATTACTATAATCATAATTATAATAATAATTTATAAAATAGGTTAATGGACGTGCTGTTGGATTTATGAGTGTTACCAGTGATATAGATCTATCAGTTTTGTGGCAGTGTTATCAATTAGAACCTTTTCATGGGCTACGTAAACCATGTGATGAAGATACCATAGCAACCACACATGATACCATAGCAACCACACATGATGGTATTGTATTGTATCTTTTATTTCTCTGTTTAATTATGATTGATTAGGAAGTGCTCATTCTTCTTTCAAACAAAACACACCTCCACCAACCAAATCCCCTCAAGAGAGGTCTGTCTGTCTGTCTGTCTGTCTATTCATTTGTCTGTCTGTCCGTCTGTCTGTTGTATTTTACTTAATTATATTATATAGTTCTGCAGTGAGTATAGTTGAAGTAGAAGAGAAGAAAGATGATGAAACTGAACACACGATACAACAGACTGAACAGAGCAGGTTAAAAGCATGCAGTCATGTGATAATCAGTCATGTGACATACTGTTCTTACTGTTCTATTAATTCATAGTTTATCTTCAATCAAAAATGACACCAGTATTCAATCATCTGTGACTAGTGATGTTGCTCAAGTAAGAGATACACACACATATATAATAGTACTATTATATCTCTGTCTGTTTCAGTTCGATCAACAGTCTTCTTCTTCATATCATGATAAGATATATTCATTTCATGGTCCTAGTAATGCTATCTCAATTCAATTATTTTGTATGGATGAACAATATGAACTGAGGTTATATATACACACATACACAATGTGTAATGAGGTTATATATACACAATGTGTAATGAGGTTATATATACACAATGTGTAATGAGGTTCACAATACTATTATCTCATATAGATCTATTGATCTCATACCAGCTATATTTGAAATATTTCCAGTAAGTCGTCATATCCTATATTATATCATCACTAGTATTTGTTCCTTATTCTCTATTTCTTCTTCTCTTATTTTCTCTATCACTTCTCTTTCATCAGAACAGAGACTTTCTTATATTAAGTCAACCTCATAATATTCTTGAGTTTCCTCTACTGCAACACTTCACAGTAAATAAGATATTATATAATGTATACTATATTCTCTAATACAATACACAGCATGTCACCCCCAGACTGGATAGCACCATATCACAAGATCTGTATATATTACACAAATGCTCTCTACTGAAGTGAGTATAATATATGTATATCATAATGAATTGTATTATATTATATATATTGTAGTTCATTTCATGTTCATCCTATGGAAGAGAAGGATATTAAAGGAGTTAGTGATCTGACATCTTCTCTTGATGCTCAAAATGATATTATGATTGATGTTGAGAGGTACCTAGAAGGTGGAAGGGATCCTCTATCTGAGGTATATATGTATTATGTATAATATATATATATATATATATATATATATATACATGTATATAGTCTATTACATATACATGTACATAGTCCATTACATGTACATGTACATAGTCCATTACATGTACATGTACATAGTCCATTACATGTACATGTACATAGTCCATTATATGTACATGTACATAGTCCATTACATGTACATGTACATAGTCCATTACATGTACATGTACATATATAGTTCTTTATTTCATTTGTACTTACAAACTATTATTGCTTATAGAATGCCACACCTCTTCATGTTCTTGTGGCAGAGTGTTTAGAACAGATTGTGGGTGTGGTTATATTACGACAGGAAGAAGTATGTATATATAATAATAATATACATAATAATTATTATAATTCACAAATTAGAATCTTGAATATTTGAGATCTCATTATAACATTGAAGATTATGTGTACTATTCACAACACACACCACAAGAACATATGACAGTTCATCATCTCCTTATTAACCCCATTTTTGCTCCTCATCTTAAACATTTCATGAAGGTACGTAAGTACATATGTATATATTAATGTGTTATCCTCCTCATTACCATGCTAGGAGGGCATGCGTCTAACTCACAGTAATAACCTGTATTATCCTGTTCCGTTAAATGATCTATTCAAAAGTCATCCTCACTCACTTACGTTAGCTCTAGGAGAAATGGCACCAATAAGACCTCGTAGACAAGTGTGTTATCCTGATGACTTGGGTATTAATGTACCATGTAGTGGAGTAATGGAGGAACAACCTTTATATACACTGTATCACACCAATAGGAAACTGTCCATGGAACCAAAGGTATACTGAAATATACATGTATGTATGTAATATCATTATTTTAATTAGATTGTTATTAATTCTCGTCTTTTGTTCATTGGAGCATCAGACGCAAGTTTAGCTGCACTAGAAACCATAGTTTTTAGGTATGCATCAATTAGTATGGTTACCATGGTAACATGTTCCCCTTTATTCAATTAAATGATTTATACTCCAGTCCTCACTTGAGATTTAATAATTTGATATTAGTGTCACCTAATGGACTACCAGACTCATCATATTCTTCGGTCTTGCCAAACAGGTATATATAAAATTATATATATAATATATACAGGTATATTAATGACATCTTGTATATCATGATGATCTTATATAGCTGTTGTTTCTATAATGGTGCTCTAAGTGGTATAGGACTGGAGGTTTGGGTTAATGTAGTGAAGGGAGTATTGACAGCCATTAAAAGGTGTGTGTATAATTATGATAATATTGTAAGTACTAGTGTATGTTTGTACTCTAAACAGAGACTCTCGTGAAATTAATGTGTTAATGAGTGATAAATCAGAGGAGTCCATACTTCCTTATGATTATCTGATATTATCTACTGGACTTCAATATTGTATTGATGAACCAGGACACGGTGATATCCCAGAAAAGGGAGTATTCACCTTACAAGGTGACTCTTGTGATGAGAAGGTACTTGAGAAAACCAAAGAATTGATAGCAAACAATGGTAATATCTATTTACCTAAATTATCTATCTATCTATCTATCTATCTATCTATCTATCTATGTTTGTCTGTTCACAGGAAAAGTTGTTGTGTATGGTTCATCTATTGCGTCTCTCTCACTTTTGGCACATCTCCTTGATATGATGAAGGTTCCTGGTTCTCAAATGACATGGATACAACCTCATCCATTCACAATAATGAAAGATTCTATTGTTAGTGATAAAATACAAGATGGAGTAGATAAATCTGGTATGAATGTTATACAAGGATACAAAATTGAGAAGTATGAGTCATTTGATGGAGAACTGACTGGTTTGATGTGTGTCAATGAAGAGAAAGGAGAAACTATCTCATTAGACTGCCGGGTAAGTGATTATACATGTGTACACACACAGATTGTATATGTGAACATATGTACATGTACATGTACATGTGAACATATGTACATGTACACGTATCACTGCAATTGCATATATATGTATATTAACAGTATATACCACACATATTGAACAGGTTGTTTTTAGTCTGGAGACTAGAGAAGTAGACAAAAGAGCATTTAAAGGTACAATCCAATCCTCTTCCCCGCTCCCTTATCACCCTCCCTCCCTCCCTCCCTCTAGCCATTAATGATTCTTGTCTGGTATATGATAATCGTGTAGTTATTGATTGTCAACACTTCACTAATGATACACATATATTAGCTATGGGAAGTGTTACCAAATACTCAAGACGATATCGAACACAATGGTACTTAAATATTCCATAAACAGAATATATTTAGTGATTATGATTATACATACATTCAGGTCACATGATCATTTCAATGCGTCTGAAATCGGACAAAAACTAGCAGGAACCATTTTGTCAAAACTAGACCCTACTCTTCATCCATTGAACACACCCCCTCAAGACAAATATCTTATACCGATCTATTCTCAACCTAAAGTATTATATACACGTTTACCAGGTTAGTCACATGACCAATAATCGATGATCACCTGTTAATCACATTCTAGGAGGACTATACTATCTACAAATAGAGAAACCTCATTTTGATGAGATTAAAGAACCAAACGAGGTAATAAACCACACCCACTTAATTATATAAGTCCCACTCTAACCTCGTCCAGGGAATGGAGGTATTCACTAATACTGAAAATGGATATTTTAGACTCTATATCAACCAATATGAACGAATACAGACTATCACAATACTGAGTCACAAGGTTTGATGAATATCAGTATTTCATGTACTTGTGAACATGGTATTACTTATACACACACATTTGGTATTACATGTACATACTGTATCTAAGCAACCATTACATTACAACATGTACATATATGTACATGTGGATAAATTTAATCTGTCATGATATGGTTCTCTAATATGTATAGGAATTTGAAGTATCTAATTATATGTGTCTATATAACATACATGAAAAATATCTCAACAATCTTCTATCAAGATGGAAAGAAAATCTTATAAATGATCTCTTTATGTAAGTAATTACCAAGGTATTAATCAGAGCTCAGAGAAAGGAGGGTGGCAATGTCAATAGCATGACCACATCAAAAGAATTGAGACAATGAAAGAAGAGTGGGCCACCTCTCTTTAGCTAAAACCCTTACATGCATACATGTACATACACTATAACTTAATGGTTACATGACATATTCATGATATTAGTTATTTTAGAGAACAGTGGACTTGCGCAATATTTCATGATAGATTTACTGATTTTACTAGTGAAGTAAAAGAATTATTATCTGAACCACAGGTAAGGGATTGTGATCATTTATAATTATATTAATTAATTAATTAATTAATATTTTAATAGGGGGATGAACCATCGTTAATGGATAAAACTAAAGATATTATTGATAACAGTGCCGTCGTAAGTATTAATCAATAAACCATATTATCCATTAATAAAGTTTATGTACCTATTCAGGTATCAGTTGAAGCTAATTGCGAGAAGTTTTTGGGTGTATCAAATGATCTTGAGAAAGTACTGAACAGAAGACTACATCGATATATCCATCATAATGGGTACCATCTACCTATGTATGCACGCCCTGATATGCTATGAATATCATTAACTTCTGACAATCTGTAAGTATGTACTCTAACATGCTATGAATATCATTAAAATATCATTAATCTTTGACCTTTCATAAGTATTTATATATTGTGTAGAATTTTATTATTAACAATAAAGTGTAAAGTCTTGAATGGGTGTGGCACTAGAGGGAGTGGTATTCCTCTTATCACTTATATTCTGAGTTTTCTCTCTTATATGCCTGATCTGTCTCAATCTGCCTAACCAGTTTGATGGGTAGTGAGTAGTTGTTGATTGACTTAACATTACGAGAGATGCAAGCTAAAAGAAAGAAATATAATTGTTTTGTTAGTAGTGTATCGTTTAGTAAACAATGCATTGTTGCTACTAGTGTATCGTTTAGTAAACAATGCATTGTTGCTACTAGTGTATCGTTTAGTGAACAATGCATTGTTGCTACTAGTGTATCGTTTAGTAAACAATGCATTGTTGCTACTAGTGTATCGTTTAGTAAACAATGCATTGTTGCTACTAGTGTATCGTTTAGTAAACAATGCATTGTTGCTACTAGTGTATCGTTTAGTAAACAATGCATTGTTGCTACTAGTGTATCGTTTACTAAACGATACACTACTAACAACAATGCATTGTTTACTAAACGATACACTACTAGCAACAATGCATTGTTTACTAAACGATACACTACTAGTAACAATGCATCGTTTACTAAACGATACACTAGTAGCAACAATGCATTGTTTACTAAACGATACACTAGTAGCAACAATGCATTGTTTACTAAACGATACACTAGTAGCAACAATGCATTGTTTACTAAACGATACACTACTAGCAACAATGCATTGTTTACTAAACGATACACTAGTAGCAACAATGCATTGTTTACTAAACGATACACTAGTAGCAACAATGCATTGTTTACTAAACGATACACTAGTAGCAACAATGCATTGTTTACTAAACGATACACTACTAGCAACAATGCATTGTTTACTAAACGATACACTAGTAGCAACAATGCATTGTTTACTAAACGATACACTAGTAGCAACAATGCATTGTTTACTAAACGATACACTAGTAGCAACAATGCATTGTTTACTAAACGATACACTAGTAGCAACAATGCATTGTTTACTAAACGATACACTACTAGCAACAATGCATTGTTTACTAAACGATACACTAGTAGCAACAATGCATTGTTTACTAAACGATACACTAGTAGCAACAATGCATTGTTTACTAAACGATACACTAGTAGCAACAATGCATTGTTTACTAAACGATACACTACTAGCAACAATGCATTGTTTACTAAACGATACACTAGTAGCAACAATGCATTGTTTACTAAACGATACACTACTAGCAACAAAGCATTGTTTACTAAACGATACACTACTAGCAACAAAGCATTGTTTACTAAACGATACACTAGTAGCAACAATGCATTGTTTACTAAACGATACACTACTAGCAACAAAGCATTGTTTACTAAACGATACACTAGTAGCAACAATGCATTGTTTACTAAACGATACACTAGTAGCAACAATGCATTGTTGTATGTACTCACATTGGCTAGAAGAGCTTTTTGTCTTGCTAGAAGAGGCAGCCATTTGTCTGAAACCAAATATGGCTGACAGTCCAATAAATCTGTTAACCCTTCTCTCACAGACAAGAAAACATGATTAACACCGCCTCCAAGTGGCTCTATAACAACTTCCACATAGTTAAACTGACCCTATATAATCACATGATAAGTCACATGACAACAAGAATGTATGTAACTTACTTTAATAGTCCCAAAGACATATTTTTGATTAGAATCATTGTAGACTATTGTCACAAAGTCATTTCCAATGTGTAGTTTTTTATTACTGCAATTCGGATTAGACTGTAGAGTGGGCATCAGGGTAGCAACATGGAATATCACTAATGAGAGGTGGTATTTATAATCAGTCATGTGACAGATCACATGCATGATATGCTCACCTTGTGTGATATCATCTTCCCAGAAACATGCTAATGTACCATCGATACCAGATGTGTCCAAACCTCCCAGGTAGACGAGTTTTGGTGGACATTCTTGTAATTGTAAAATCTGTCCTAACCTTTTTAAGAATTGTTGATAGCGAGAGGATCCATGAGTATTTGAAAGAATAGCTTGTTCTGTAGACTACATACGAGAACAGTAATTGAACCAATAACTAGGGCCAAGATTAGCTATATATATGATACAGACCCCCATCTATCTATCTATCTATCTATCTATCTATCTTACATGTACCTGTCCTTCTCCGACATAGACTACACCTATCTTGTGTGTATTATATGGAGGAATGTGATCCAGTACTTTAATTGCTCTTTCCATTGACTCAGATGATGGGAGGAGTACAGGAGGTTCAGAAGAGTGTACTCCTAATGATGAGGAGTGATATAGTTGTAAAAATATAAAAGCAGGATTATTAAATACATCTGTGGGTGTGTCCTCTCGTATTGATGATGAAGAGGGCGGAGTCTGGAACATGACTCGTTTACGAGGATGACTTGGAGATGATGTAGATGAAATAGAGGTCACAGGTTTTGAATTATTAGTTAACAATTGTTGGTCAGGACTGACTTCTTTTACCTCTTTATTCTGTTCCTCAACTTCTTTACTGTGTTCCTCAACTTTTTTATTCTGCTCCTCAATCTCTTTATTCTGCTCCACAATCTCTTTATTCTGCTCCACAACCTCTACATTCTGCTCCTTAAACTCTTCATTCTGCTCCTCAAACTCTTTATTGTGATGTTCAATCTCTTCTCTACTCTCCTCTTCTCTCTCCTGCTCCTCCACCTCCTCAACATCTAGTTCAAGCTCCTCCTCATTCACAAAGACCTTTATCTTATTTTCATCTGAAAAAGTCAATGAATAATAATAATGACACAGTATTTACTGACCTTTGACCTCTGAAGATACAGCTGCTGTTTTTGATACACTGGTCATCAATTCAAGCTGTACAACATATATATATATATATATACATGTACATACATACATACTGTATATACATGTACCTGTTCTGGCTCAGACAAGAGACCAATTTCTTTATACATTGAAGGAGATCTCCCTAATACATGGCCTTCATCATATGAAAATAATGGAGGAAGTTGCTCAAGAGAACCACTACTGAGACTATAGGTTCTGTATGATGACTCTTTCTCTTTTCTCCTTCTTCCACCTTCACTCCATGATTGACTGGATGGTTGACGATGAGAAACAATAATGGGTGTGGTTTCTTTAGCATGTTGACTGGATGGTTGACGATGTGAAACAATAAAAGGTGTGGTTTCTTTAGCATTATCATTATGTTCCAGTGACTTGGTAGATTCAGAAAACACTTTGGAGTTCTTGTCATCTGACACAACAGATTCATCTTCATTCATTTTCAATATATCCCATTCCTCCTCCTCCTCCTCATCTGATATTAACTTGTTAATACCCATTAACGACCAATCATATTCGGCCTCAGCAGTCGGTTGAGGTGTGGCTAATACATCTAATTTATTTTGTACTCTCATTAGCCAAGCAACATTACCTGTTGGTCGACGGACTTTAATCTCCGCCCACCCTCTACACCAACAGGAACACAGTGTAGCTATATCTTCCTCAACAGCAGACATTCGTCTGGAGGTGGGTAAATAAGATTTATTACCAGCTAAGAGAGCATCCGGATTTGGTTGTAAGGAACGTTTAATAGCTTTACAACGAGGACACACCCCTATTGTCCCACCCCCAGTACCACTAGTTGTTATGGTAACCAAAGAATTACCAATTAACCAAGTTTTAGAAAGTCCATCTCCAACAAGAAAATCAGCGCCAGGTGACCTTTAAGTTAGACAACATCAGTATAATTATTATCATGAGTATGATATTAGTACCTGATTGGTTGAGTGGATATGTTTGAATATGTGTATCTAGCCATCATATCAACACACACTTCCATCATATCTGTTAATAACGTATCTCCTGATCCTGTCTGAGATTCAACATCACTTCCACTAACTAGGTGAGTCTGAGATCGCTGACGATTCTATGAGATACATACAATATAAATTATTCATATTTCAGAGTTACTTACTGTTGATTGTGGATTAGATGAAGAGAAAGAGGATGATCTTTGACGAGTTTCAACAACCTCTTGATTTACTGATAAAAGAGTTGTAAAAGACTACAAAAGGAGGAAATTAAAGTATTGAAATATTTTGTTACCATAGCAACCTTATTAATGAACTGAGCTATAGTTGGTCGATACTGAATACGACATCTAATAAACCACATGGTGATCACATGATGTGCCATGGCAACCACATAAGGGTTGTATCTAACATTACGACAAGGAAGATAGTTGTCATGGTAACCATATGATATCTCTCACTTCAATGGGTCAGTATAAGGTAGGGCAATTCCAAACACACCCAGGTATTGTTGTTCTACAAATCCACTATATAATGGAGAGAGAGATATTGTACTTGCTAAAAGTTCCAAAACAGGTAGAGCCATAGTTGGCGTGGCTGATACTTGTCCCAATTTGTATAGAACTCTCGGGAGTAGCCTATATGTAAGTACATGTATGTACATATGTAAGTATGTATGTGTACGTACATGTATGTATGAATGTATGTATGTATGTATCTATATATAATTATGTACATATATTGTGGATGTATTGCAGAAGTCATAATCAGCGACCTATTTACATAATACATTGTATCTAACCTTGTCATTGTGATCTGCATCTCCAATATAACAACAGATAATGCTCTTACACACAACAAACCACAAGTTCCTATAATACCTCGTTCCAGACAACATACCAATTGATGCTGGGAGGTATAACAAGAGGTCAAAGGTCATTAATTAAACATACTTCTTATCATTACCTGAGCTGATTTGTCCAAGACACTCACATAGGTACACAGTGATGTTAATATAGGGTACAGGTAGGGGGCAATACCTCCATCACCAACTCCACGACTCGGTACATTGCTCAGATGACATAGCCACTCTGACTGATTATTTGCCTGTGTAGATAATGTCATATATATATTATATATATAGACAGATGGAGGAACATCAGGTCTTACAATGAAACAGAGCTTTTGACAAAGTGGACTAAAATCAGACCACGATGAAATGGCAAGCGTACGATCTTCTAGGAGACCTTTCAAACCGACAAGAACCTCTACTAATACCTCCCATTCTCGTTCCTATATAGTAACCAGACCCACTTAAGATTACTGACAATAGACACAATCCTTACCTTTGTTAAACAATCCATTACTGCAGAAAAGACACGAGTATAGTCTAGAAATACCCCTTGTAGAGTAAGCCCCTCCCATTCATCTACATCATTATCTATTTCTTGACTGTCAGTTCTATTACAATTTATAAATAGATATAATTGTACACAATATAATACATTTTACCTCTGGCAAACATAGAATGGGCTATATGATGTTTCACTATCGTCATGGAAACCAACGAATCCATCATCATTGGCTCGCAAACTAAGAAGACAATTAAATATCTATGGGAATACATATGACAAATAGACAAATGAAGAGGAGTGGTAAATATACTTTAATTCTCATGACACAGGATGCAGGAACAAAACAGTTCTCTTCATATTGCTGTAACAAGTAAGTTACTATGAGCTGATATATTTGAGCAGAAACATCAGAACTACTAAACAATTTAGACTTTATTAATAAGAAGAGGAAGAGGAGGAGAAGAGGAAGAGGAGGAGGAGGAGGAGTAGAAGAGGAAGAGGAAGAGGAGGAGGAGAAACAGTAAAGGATTGATAACTATTATAGTATAATAAGCATACCCTGAGTAATGATGTTAATCCAAACACAGCTGCCTTTGATCCAGATAGTTTTAGCTCCTCCCCCTTTTAATTTAAATCAGAAATATAACTATATATTACATCTTACAACAGCCTTACAGTTTTGGTTGTAGTAGCAACATCTAAACCTTTTTGAAATACCTTACAATAAGTGACAAAATAATCACATGATAATCACCTGACTAAATTATATTTACCGTGTTGATTATAGCTAAAATAGAAGGGGTCCATTGAGGGGCTGAGTCATTAAGTATTGATACAAGTAGTTGAACAGCTCTACACCTGACATCTGGATCTTTATCTTGAGCAACATGAAATAGAAGTGGTAGAACCACACCTTCTAACAATTCCGTCTGTAATAGAAGTGAGAACAATATTAGTACCAAGACTATGGCCCATAGTCTGATTAGAGTTTCAAAAGAATATACAAATACTAACAGGATCTCTGTACAAATACCTCATATGTAAATAGATGTAGAGACACTAGGTTTTCAAGTTGTTCAAGTGCTAGAATACGAACATCAGTCAAGGTTTCCTCTTGATAAAACCTTCGCATGAAGGATGATAGACGATAGCTCCAATCTAATTCTCCTATCCTAATACATCCAGATTGATATACTACTAACTTCATAATTAATGAAATCTAAAAGGAATTTGAAAATGTTTTCAAACCACACCCACAAAATGGCTCCTCACCGGATGTATTGATGTGTCTCTTTCTACTACACCGAAAAACCTATTGGAGTTTATATTAGATTGAGGAGTATGTTCAGAATGACAATCTGCTGATAATTTGAATAAGTCGTGTAAAGCCTAATTAAATGAATGTATGTATGTATATGAGTATACGAGTGTATGTAAGTATGTATATATGCATGTATATATGCATATATATGTATGTATGTATATATGTATGTATGTATGTATGTATGTATGTATGTATGTATGTATGTATGTACATGTATGTATATATGTATGTATGTATGTATGTAATACATAATTATTTAATGTTATCCTGACCTCAATTACAACATGATTGTGTTGTTGTTTTAAACTCTTCACATGCTGTTTTATATTTAATAAAATATCATAAATAATATCCCATTCCATTGATTGTAATGTGAGATAATATTTGAGGATCAATCTCTTTAACGACAATATTACTTCATATATTACTATAGTATGAGGACATTCAGATACCTGTAAGAGAACAGATGGGACTCGTACTAATAAATGGGACACAGACCACAGACTAGTATACAGACTCAGACATTCAGACTGGATGAGACACAAACCAATACACACTAACATGATCACTAAAATACATTTCTATTTCAAGTTCATTTATTCTATTTCACATACCACTCTGAAGGACGGCAATACTGAACCAAATGAAACTTGTAAGGATTCAATTTTACGAACTCCCCAAAGACTCATACTAATATAAAACACAGCCCCTCGGAGTACAAGAGGATTGTTCCTGTGTTTCCTATAAAAGGGGTGTGGCTATTTGCTCATGTGACCTGTACATCTCACCTTTCTTGTAATACAGTACATAATGTGTATATTGCAGCATGTCCAATATGAGTACCGAGTAATCTTAGTATCATCTAGTGGGTGTGGTCATTTAATTAATGGGTGTGGATGATAACTTACTTCAAGACTCTGTTTATCAAGACGAGATATGTTGAGAGTTGTACATAAAGTGGTGATGAATATCGGGAGAGTGGAAGGAGGAAGGGCACTATAGCATACTACAGCATTCAGAGACTCTAACGATAGCTTAGATAGATAGATATAATTATATACATGATGTATGTTAATTAAGTGCACACCTCAGTGACTGTTAGCTGTTTTGATGTTGTAGCAGTTTGACAACACCCACTATAAAAGAGTAAGCCCCTTATAATTAACTTATTAATCTAAAAGCATATTCAACTCACTGTATGATTTGGAATAAAACACTTTCGTCAAGATAAGCTGCATTGTGTTTAATCATATTCATGACCATTGTTAAATACTCAACTGATCTGTATAATTAATTACTAATTAATTATTATCAATGAATATTAATTAGTTATACCTTCCACTTTCCATTGCACGGGATATGATTTTTGCCAAATAAGGACCTGTGTAATTATGATGATGCAATGTGATGTAATATGATGTCATCATTGGCTGACCCATTTCTTGTTCCATATGAAGAATGTCTTTACCACTATCAGTCAGTGTACATACCACATCAAAACTATAATTATACATATAATGAAAGAGATGGAAAGGTGAAGGTTACCGACCATGGCTGGAAGTCTTCTTCAATGGTATGATCTTGCACTACGTGTAAAAAATGAGCTCTCAGAACTCCAAGTTCCTCATATTGTCCACTAATTAACGCTCTGAGAAACCCAAGAACACAATGTCTGCTTTCTATGGAGTTGGGTTTATCCAGTAAATCTTTTACAGCTAGCCACATCGCTTGCACAGCATACTAGAAGAGAGAGGTCATAATTATACAATACATAAATGGACACACCTGTTTAAGCCGTTTAGTCGATACTATATCATGTAGTTCTTTAAGAACTTTCAGTCTTTGTGGTAGAGGAGTACTAGGCCCTAATTCCTTGTAGGTGGAGAAATGGGTGTGGTTAATTAAATAGTGCATTGTAAATAAATAGTATTACATACTTTAAGAATTTCTTCAGTGAAGTAGACAGCTTGGTCTTGCCTCCATGGTTCTTCAGGACGAGTTGAACCTCCTGACCTTCCTCCTAAGCTCTGAATTAGAGTACCTAGTCTTTGCATCAGTCCACTACTATGCAGCTCAGTACCGCGCTAGTAGGTGTGGCTCAATAGGGAATTCCCTTAACACACGTGACAAACACGTGCTTTATGACATTGTAAACAAACAGCAAAGTCACATCCGGTGCCTGTGCACCTCCACTCCAGATCGCCATCTTACAGCAAAGCAGCAAGAATGGATCAAAATGCCTTTGCCAGGCTAGAGGGTAGAGATTTCGAATATTTTATGAATAAAAGGAGAATTACTATAGGAAGAAATAGTAAGCAAGGATCAGTTGATGTTAATATGGGAGCAACAAGATTTATTTCTCGTAAACATCTGGAAATTAGTAACGATGGTAACAAATTCTTTCTACTGTGTAGAGGAAAGAATGGAGTTTTTGTAGATGACTTATTTCAAAAACGAGAAGCAAAGAGATTACAGCTGCCTTACTCGTGAGTTGGTGGGTGTGGCTACACACATCTCATCATATGATTTTTTTATTCATTAGATGCATCATTCGTTTTCCTTCGACTCAAATAAAATTGGTATTTAATTCTCTTTTTGATGACAACAATGACATGTTTGAAATGAGACCACCAAGCCCTCTTCCACCATCTTCCGCATTTCAATCTCCTTATATCACACCTGTACCATCACCCACAGGAACTATTAGGTCAGGAGACATTCAGTGATTGTTATTGTACATTAGTTTACAAGTTCATTATGTGTTAGTAAATATTAATGTTCATATAGTTATAATATAAACACATGATGAGATTGCAACACATCCTTTATTTTAGGCCAGCTCTGTAACTGTAATTTTTAGCTTAGATAGAAGACACACAAGTATCTCGTTATCATTCTTTGTTAATGAGGGAATTAAGTTGAGAGCATATAATTAATTATATAGTTCTGTAGCCAGGAAGATATTGATCACATCTCAACATTTTATTGTTTGGATTTCTATAGCACTGTTTATTGCCATCTGAAGTAGGTGTTTAAAAATATCACATATTGGTTAAAATAGAACAATTATTTATCGTATTTAGTATCCATGGCAACCAGCAATACATGTATTCTTGGAACGTCACCTGATGAAATTAATTGAATCAATAATTGTTAGTGATATGTGTAAATGTTTTCCCTTTTCCTGCTATGAGGTCACATGATATTTTATAGCTTGCCTATTCCTGCTATGAGGTCACATGATATTTTATAGCTTGCCTATTCCTGCTATGAGGTCACATGATATTTTATAGCTTGCCTATTCCTGCTATGAGGTCACATGATGTTTTATGGCTTCTGTATTCCTGCTATGAGGTCACATGATATTTTATAGCTTGCCTATTCTTGCTATGAGGTCACATGATATTTTATAGCTTGCCTATTCTTGCTATGAGGTCACATGATATTTTATAGCTTGCCTATTCCTGCTATGAGGTCACACGATATTGTATGGCTTCTGTATTCCTGCTATGAGGTCACATGATATTTTAAAGAGTTCTGATTCCCTTTTGACATTTGTTGTGTGTAAATTTCCTGTAGCAATAATTTTCATCTAATCTTTTGTGTTACAATGGCTTCCATGCACATGTACATGTATGTGTGTATTAATATATACACACAGCACTAACTAACTTGTATTTCTTTATGGGATACGTTAGAATCCTAACTATTATATTACTTACCTATAGTGCTATCAATTCATGTCCAACTAGTCCTGGTTCATTGGGGAATCATCATACTACAAGATTACCTAGTTTTGATGTGATGGCACGATACGCCTCTAAACTCCTCTCTCAGCAGAAGGAGGGAAGAACCACTTCAGAATCTGAGGCGGTAAGGAATTAATGAAGCTTAAAACCATTATGAATACTGCGATAATGTAGGGATGGATTGAAATGCACAAATGGATGGATGGATGGATGGATGGATGGATGAATGGATGGATGGATGGATGGATGGATGGATGGATAGATGTATGGATGGATGGATAGATGGATTGATAGATGGATTGATAGATGGATTGATGGATGGACAAATTGGATATGTGAATGGATTAATAAATATATTTATCTACATACCAGAATATTATATATAACTTGTATTAACACAGAGTGATGAAAATTTACCAGTTAATAGTCACAGAGAGGAAGAGGAGGAGGAAGAGAATGAGACTAATCAACCACCTCCTGAATCTAGTGGAGGGAGTAGCCCTGATAATGGAGTAACAGAGGTTGTTGAAGGTGGAGAGGTGACTAATAATGATGGTACTGAAGTAGAAGATGGAATCAGTACTAATCCAGATGTATGTTAATATATGCTATCAGTTTAATATATGATATTACATGTGTTTGATCTGTAGGAAAGAATTGGTAAGGATGGTAAGAAGTACACCAAGCCACCATATTCATATGCACAATTAATAGTTCAGGCATTGTTAGCCAGTAAAGATAGGCGACAAACACTGAGCAGTATATATCAGTTTATATCAGAAAAATATCCTTATTATAGACTGGAAGACAAAGGATGGAAGGTATAGGACTTGTCTCTATCCATCAGTCTATCTATCTATGTATCTATCTATCTGACTCTATCTATCTATTTATCTATCTGTGTAACTATCCATCTGTCTACCTATCTATGTATCTATCTATCTGACTCTATCTATCTATCTATCTATGTCTCTATCTATCTATCTATCTATCTATTTATCTATCTGTGTATCTATCCATCTGTCTACCTATCTAACTTTCTATCTATCTATTTATCTGCGTCTCTATCTATCTATCTCTTGTACCCATTCAGAATTCTATTCGGCATAATCTTTCCCTAAACCAGTATTTCATGAAAGCTCCTCGAGAGAGAGAGGGCCTTGGTTTTGGTAAAGGTGGCTATTGGTGTATGCATCCTGATTACGAAGACAAACTTACATCACAAGCTTACGTCAAAAGGAAAAAGAAAGGCATTCCTGTATTTCCATCAGCTGGTCTTATATCTAGGTATATGTCATAAGCTTGTCACGTGATCTAATGCAGGTGTCATGTGATTTAAAGTAGTGATGCAACAATAGGACATTTCACCAATAAACCGATAATTACTTTAGATATGTACCAAAAACCAATGCTGATCTGATATAAGAAATGACATTATTGGAACTGATACTAAAAATAATGGCTAATAATAATATCAATTACCAATTCAGGTATTGGTGTATCACTATTTTAAAGCACTTGTCACATAATCACATTTTCTGTTTTAATTTTAGTATAATAGTTTATTATTATCTGTTCCTCTCAATTCAGGAGTGCTCCGCCCTCTCCTACTCATCATGCTTTCATACCAGATCTTAAAGATATAGAAGGATCATTGATCTTTCGACACACAAATTCCACTCAACCACAATTCACACTCCCATCCTTCCTACCTCGTCTTGCTAACACTGTCTCTCACTCACTCCCTGCCAGTCCAAGTAGATTACCGTCACATTCTGGTTTCACTGCTCCGGGACTAAGGTTCTATCCATTGGGGATGCAGTCTCCATCAACAGAGGCATTAGCTTTAGAATCTCGACGACAAAGACTCAGAGAAAATGATGGAGAGATGGCTGGTAGTAAAAAACCTCGATTGTCAAATGAGTCTAGTAGTGTTGAACATTCTCATCAGTCCATATCTGTCCAAAAACCAGTCATTATGACACCTACTCAATCCTCTCTCATATCTACCCAACCTGGCATGACATGTTTTCCATTAACTCAAGCCACACCTATTAGATATCCATTCATGCCAGTTCTCACACACTCAATGTTACCAACAGCTCCCCGAGCCTTTGCTCCACCTATCACCATAGCAGAGAGAAAAGAGGAAGAAAATGAAGAACATTACGCTGTTGATAAGGAGCAGTAAGGGTAATCCCCTGTATTTAGACGACAAATCAAATCTAGAAGTCAATTAAATTCATTTAGAAGTACTTTACAATATACCTCATGTCACGTTATTTAGCCCCGGTCCCTACATCCATGTTGGGTGTGGTTTTATATGCTACATACATTTTGTCAAAACCATTACGATATTAGCCACGTTTTGTGTGGTTTTACTGGTATTTGTGGTGTCATTTTACATTTTCTCTTTAAAAAAATAATGGTAAAAAATGAATCTACACACACACAATATACTATTTCTTGCTAATACACTTATTACCTTTTATATAAAACCTTAATAAGGACTCCGCCCATTCTTCAGCATAATCAACTCCAATACGTTTGCTAGCTATTATCTCTTCAGGCTTCACTTTGTAACCATCTTGTTCGATCCACAATACATTTGAACCAATCAAATTCATTTGATCACATGATTTATCCACACACATTGCTTGACATAACTTGGAAGGACCATTACACAGATCGTAATCTTTTTTAGCGGATTTTCGTCTTGTATACATATCTACTAAACCCTCCAGTGGCTCTAAAGCACGAATCAATACAGCAGCCCCGTCCCCAAGACTGGATATATTAACACAACAGTACATGCCATATATGGAATACACATAACATGTCCCTGGTTTCATATACATAGCTTCATTTCTTTGTGTACGACGTCCATTATAAGAATGAGATGCTTTATCAGGTCCTCCTAAATATGCCTCTGTTTCAACTATCCTTCCACGACAAACTCCTTGTGATGTATGACGACACAAAACACATCCTAATAATACTCTAGCTAGCTTTTCACATGATATTGTAAAGAACTGTTCATTACAACTCACTAAAGAACTAAGACAGGAATGTGTGTAATTATACATGTATTATATATCTTAAGTATAATTATATATATATATATTATATATAATTATTGTAGGCCTCAGTATCATAATCACCTCTTTTGATCCTCTTCTTTCTCCTCTAAATCTATTTTTGGTTTCTTCTCCTTCACTCTAACATCTGTATCTTCATCATTTGTCTGAATATCTTTGTTTCTTTTCAATCTCAGTCTAGATGCTATACTACTCATAATCTGCAGAAACCAGCCCCACCCACTAAAAGGGGCGTGGCTAGTCAAATCAGAGATGGCCACTTGTGATGATGTACAAAAGCAGACTAATGAGGAAGGTGTTCCTCAAATAGAGAAAGGTAAGGTAGTATAATAATTGTGAACACAAATTATAAGTTTCCATAGCAACAAAATACATAATAATTATGTATTAATTAATCAATAGTGTAGGTATAATACATACATATAATGTTGTGATATATATATATTATACTCATATTATACAGTTGTATTG
>OX345643.1:290000-292500 GCA_947044365.1 Petrosia ficiformis
ATCATATATAAGTGACACAAATAATATACTGATCTTATAATTAATTTTTGTATTTTATTATAGGATTATATAATTTATACACTACTAATTAAGTGTTGTGCTATTATTTACAATTGTCTCAGCAGTTTGTGTATTTTCGTCAGTTAAACTGGAAGGGATATATTCCATTGGCGGTTGCTGATCATCATCAGAATCACTGGTTAATGTGTCATCTTTTTCAAACTCTTCTTTAGATTCAACATTTTCTGTTTGATTCCTTTTGAAGACATCTAATAATACCTCCTCGTCTTCCTCTTCCGCCTTCTCCTCCACCTCTTCCACCTCCTTCTCTTCCACCTCCTCCTTCGCCTCCACCCTTTCCTCCTTCTTTTCCACCTCTTCCACCTTCTTCTTCTCCTTCACCTCTTCCTCCTTCTCTCCCACTTCTTCCTCTTTCACCTCCTTCCGCTCACTCTCTTTATCACCGTCTCTGTCCTCAAACTCCTCTTGTTCTAGTGGTGGTAATATCATCACAGGAGAATCAAATGTTTCTCCATTTAAAGACAACAATACTTTCTCACTATTATGAACATACAGCACTTGAGGAGATGGAGTACGAAGTGTATTAATGCGATTTAATTCATAAACCTCGTGTTCTACTTTGTCTGGAACAGGGCTAGTTCTAAAAGTATCAATAGCCATCACGTGTACAGATCGAACACTAGATGGTGAGAGTGATTGCTCAGTACCAATTGGGTTTTCTGATGAGGATATAATGAGATTTGATGGAAGTGAAGGAGATGAAATGGGACTTCCTCGTTTTCTGATCGGTGATGCTGGTGGAGGTATTCCAAGTAATTCAGCTATTATTGTCATTTTATGGTGTCTCAATTGTTCCTTTCGTTTCTGAAGATTCTGTTTAGTTGCTATGCATCGAATACGATCTTCAAAAGTGATCTTAGCTGAAAGAGCAGGCCTTCGCTTTACCTGAGATCTACTACGATGATGAGCAACAATAAATAATGAACAGTCATCAGCTGGATCTGGAGATATATCAACATCCTAAAAAATGATATATATAATTAGCCCAGCACTTTAACCAATAGGCCACTAGTACACCCTATATATATATATATATATAATTATAATTATATATATTATATATATAGCTTTTATTAATAGTTACACATTTCAGATAGAATTTCATCTTCTCAAGTATCAATACACTAACAGTTTAATTGTTTAGTAACTGTCGTTCAACCATCACAATTAATTTATGAAGTATTTGTATTTACATGAGTATACTAACTGAGTATACTAACTGAGTATACTAACTTGAAGGAATGCAATGAATTTGACAACACCACATCCTAGTTTACTCTTGTCTGGATTGACAAGTATAAATTCACTATCTGTTACCATCATGAATCTCTCATCACACCTGTGAATAGAAATTATTGTATAACTAGTTATACTGGTTTATCAAGTCCTTACTTTTCACCTGTTACCACTGAACACAACACTAGATCACAGTTTGCTAAATAGTAGTATATACACTAGTAATAAACATGTACTGTAGGTACTATACTGTACTGTACTGAGCAGGTACTGTACTGTACTGAGCAGGTACTGTACTGTGCTGTACTGTACTGTACTGTACTGAGCAGGTACTGTACTGTACTGTACTGAGCAGGTACTGTACTGTACTGTACTGTACTGAGCATGTACTGTACTGTACTGTGCTGTACTGTACTGAGCAGGTACTGTACTGTACTGTACTGTACTGAGCATGTACTGTACTGTACTGTGCTGTACTGTACTGAGCAGGTACTGTACTGTACTGTACTGTACTGAGCATGTACTGTACTGTACTGTGCTGTACTGTACTGAGCAGGTACTGTACTGTACTGTACTGAGTACTGTACTGAGCAATACTGTGCTGTACTGTACTGAGCAATACTGTGCTGTATCATCATACTTGTATCTACAATATCTTCAGTGACCACTGATGTGGTATAAGGTGTTAGGGGAAGACGAGTCTCTTGTTTCTCATTGAGTGTTAGGGAAAAATTCCGTATAGCAAAGAAAACACGCATCGCCTATTATAATAATATATATATGAATATATAATATGTATCTTATACTCCACAAATATTCTCACTCTACGAGCTTTTTCTGTCTGTCCACAAGGAAGTCGACGAGTGAAGTCGATACCTGTTAAAGGTGTTCCAGCAGGAGGGAGCAGCATAGTGGCATCCATTAACAGGTAATCAGCTTTCAAGAGAAATTTCTAAGTATAAAACAATTGCAGTGACAAATGAGCCCCAAGGATATGCTATATATAGTCTAAGGTACGATAAGAGAATATTAAAATGCTCACGGTTCTTACAGATAATATTATTGATCAAAACCACTTGGGAAACATAATAAGGACATCATTATCTAACTCTAGAAACAGTTTCGGCCTAATCTGAAACGATTGATTTTGCAATGAAAAATCAATACCAAGGCTATAGTTCAG